>OZ023270.1:28458725-28641936 GCA_964006375.1 Tillus elongatus
TTATGACTTTAGCCTGAAGGGTTTTCACACTCCCTCAAAGGGGAACATTTACTCCTCCCAGGTATCAGATACCAAAGGGACTGAGCTCAGATGGAGCCCATTCCAAGTTATCGGGCCCTGAACGACAACGTGGCATCTTCATTTCCTAGGAATCTCCACACGGCATGGGCACTTGCAAGTATTACCGCCTTCTGCATAACCTTATAAAGATCCTCTCCAAGACCCAGTCTCTTAATGTTCTGTCGAAGATTCTTAGGAACCACACTAGTTGACGACATGACTATTGGAATCACTCGGACACTATCTGCCCTCCACTGTCTCTTTACTTGTATGTCGAGATCTCTGTACTCAATGATCTTGTTGTACTTTGTCTCTAGATTATTAGTATTCAGAATGGCTACATCAATCAGTGTCACTTGGTTGCAGGACTTACCCACTATTATTATATCTGGCCTGTTGTGGGCAACTCGTTGGTCTGTGAGTACAGTCCGATCCCAGTACAACCTGTATCCTGAGTTCTCTAGAACAGGCTCAGGAGTGTATCTATAGGAGGGCACCTTACTAAGATTTAAAAGTCCCAGTTTTAGAGCCAGTTCTTGATGAAGTATTTTAGCAACTGTGCCGTGCCTCTCTTTATACTCTGTTGTAGCAAACGCTTGACATCTTCCGGTGACGTGCTGATGACTGACACCCAAATCTACATTTGTCTTCTCGGACCGAATTATCTCCAACTATATGCTTCAGGTAGTTTCTTGTTGGGATGACCTGATCTTGTATGGCCAGCAAAAACCCCTCCGTCTCTGGAAACATCTGTTCGGACACCAACCAGTTGTTCGACGCCAATTTGTCGACATGTGCCTGAGAGGTCTCATTCAGATGTCACCCATGGAGAGGCTTCTGCATCCAAGATCTCAGCTTGTCCTGATCAGTCCGATGGTGACTTTGTATTTCACTTTCTTTTAATTGTAGTGGTGTTGAATTATCTGCCTTGCATATGGAACGGTGTAGTTCAGAAGTAAGCGCCTGCTGATCGAAATATGCACACAGGTTCACTATCTGCTGGTTCAACTGCTTACCAATATCCAACACTCCTCTTTCACCTTGGTGTCTAGGTAGGGTTACTCGCTTGATAGCACTACGAGGGTGATGCTTTTTGGATTTTGTTAGGATTGTCCGCACCTTCCGTTATAGGTTTTCGATGTCCGCTTTACTCCAGTTCACAATCCCAAATGAGTAGCTAAGTGCAGAACATGCATATCTATCCAGAGCTTTAGTCAGGTTCTTGCTGTTAAGATGTGCTTGCACCACATGCTTTACTCGTTTTGTAAACTCATTTGTCAGATCTTTCTTGTGGAGTTCAGGCGCTTTTATAGTGGATTTAATGCGAGGCGGAACTACAATGGGCTTTGCGAGTCGCCTTGAAATATACCTCTTTTAATTGGTATCGTGCTGGTTATGATGTTACCACCCGTTTGCACCCGTAACAGAATTTTTGTTCTCCAGGTAGACATTGTGTGTTCAACGAACACACGAGATAAGTATCGATCTTATAGATCTTCAGCACACTTAAGAGCCATTCGTGTGGAACTGAGTCAAATGCCTTTTTGTAATCCACATAAGCAGCAAAGAGATTTCTTCGTCCATTGTAAGCTTACTTGCACACAACCGAATCAACTATTAGGTGTTCTTTGCATCCCATACATCCTTTGGCACACCTGTTTAGCTGGCTCACAATTATGTTGTTTCCTTCGGAGTGTGCATATATGCGTTTCCCAAGGCAGGATGTGTTCAACTTATATAGGGTCGGAAGACAAGTTACTGGTCGGTATCTGCCGGAGTCTGGAGAACAATGCTGGTCCTTTGGAAGAAGATATGTGTCTCCTTGTGTGAAAAACAATGGCTTCTTTGGGTCAAGTATAACATCATTTATTAACACCGCCATTAGATGATGTGTAAATCTAAATTTCTTCAGTCAAAAGTTTTGGATGCCATCAGGCCTGGGTGCCTTCCAATTATGACGCTCTTTAATAACCTCGGAGACTCTCCTATCATCCAGCATGCTCGCCACCCAACTTATTAGGGACCTGGGCGATACTGCTTCCCAATATAAGGGAATATACTCCAGGCCCCTCTGGAGCAGGGCCGGAAATATCCCATCACAGCCTGCGGACTTGAATGGAGCAAACTCGTTCACCGCCCAGGTTATAGAGCCATCCGTGTCCAGACCACCCCCTCCGCCAGCTGCCAATCCGCATTCGGGACCGACCATCGGCCCAGGTCGGCAGCCCCCGTGAGGCTCCACCGTCCGCAAGGTGAACTTCTGCGAGATGGCGCAAGGTCTCCTCGCTGGTGCTGGTCCAGCACCCGTCCGGTTTCCTTAAGGATTCTATAGTACTACCTGACTACTGTTTGGGTACCCTCACCAGACTGTCTGCGTCCGGCAAAGAGTTAACTTCTCCGCATTACGCGCGCCAGCCAGCTCGTTTATTCCATCGTAATTCATTCTTAAACTCCCTTCTGGCAGTTCTATATTCGTCCCAGGCCGCCTCACTAGATTCTCAGACGGCTCGGTTTAAGGCCCTCCGAGTCCGCTCGCATAGTGCGGCGAGATTCCTGTTTCACCATCGGATTTTGATGGACGGCTCTCCCCTGAGTGGTGACGCGGCCTCGTAGGCTGCCATTATTTTACCTTCTAGGGCCTCGGCCTCGCTATCTAATGCCTCTATAGAGAGTCCTCTCCCCTCTGGGATTCTTGGCGACTCACCAAGACCCGTTATATAGGCATCCCAGTCGGTCTTCCTTGGATTTCTCCTGGGGGTGTGGGACCCTCACGGTCCACATCCAATTTAAAGGTGATCATACGATGATCAGACATTGATATGTGTTCCGTCACCCTCCAGCTAGATATATCCTCTGTTATTCATCTGCTCGCCAATGTGATGTCAATCACCTCCTGCCGGATACGATTGACAAACGTCGGAGTTGTACCTCTATTTAATATCTCCAGGTTCGTTGTAGCCAAATACTCTAGTAGAACTTCACCGCGTGGGTTGGTATTTGTGCTGCCCTACAGTCTGTGGTGAGAATTGGCGTCACAGCCTATAATAAGTTGTAACTCATGCTCCCTCGCGAAATCGACGGTACGCACCAAATCCTCTGATGGAGGCAGCCCCTTTCGATCGTAGGGAACATTAAGACTGCGCAACATAACCTTAAGCCTAATATTACTCACTTTATACTCTAGGATAGCTGCTGTGGCGTCCATGGACTCGAGCTGCTGCAGCAATATCACATCCAGATCCCCCGACGCCAGTATGCAGGTCCTAGGTTGTTCTTCCTCTTCTTCGCCACCAACTAGGATGTTAAAGCCGATTCCTCCAAGACCTCTCACTTGCTTCCTATACACATAAGGCTCTTGGATCAATACAACGCCGCCTGAACCGCCTGCGATGAGCACTGATAAGTACAATTTGGGCAACCAAATTCATCACAATACAGTTTTTGTGCCTGACGATCGTTTCGCTAACAAAGTTAGCGAAATGTTATTATCCCTCTGATGACGCTAACGTTGTTCGCGAAACGATCGTCAGATTTAGAGACTGTATTGTGATGACTCGGGTTCTCCAAATTGTACTTATAAACAGAGCTGTCTACTTGTAATGTCATTCGTTTGCACAGCAGTCTTTAAACTTCCATGGTGAAAAAAGCAAAATGGAATATCTCTGGAACAGTCATAGTTAAGCAGATGATTAAAAAAGCAAAGTAGTCAGAAGACATGAGGCTATAGCACTGTATAATTTTCTTCTGCCTGAATAATATCATATTGCCCACAGAAAGTAGTAAACTTTGATGAAGAAAACATTACATTATTTAAACGCCCTGGACAATATCATTACTTTCTTCTTTGGCATCTCTTGATTATTGGAAATTCTCCATTAATAGAGCTACTACGATTTTCAGAGTCAAAATTTGAGGAATATTCAGATTATGCCTTAATTTTGTGATGCAGTGTATATTGGATAATCCATTGGATAATTAACAAATACCAGAGACTGACATATTTATTTAATAACCTAAGAATTTCTGATATTGTGAAATGTATGCTCTTCATATAGTTATATTTACTTTTTCACCATAAACTTCTTATTGTTATATCTCTTAACTTTTATAAAATATTTATCTAAAATTTTTTGATAAAAACCAATACTTAGAATAATTCTCTACCGCAACACATTTGGTGGGTCCAGATTTAATTCAAATTTTTTAGTTTATGATTGTTGAATAGTTATGTTTTCAATTAATTTTTTTTTAGAGTACAAATGGATCGATGTTAAAAGGTGTCGTAATAAAACAGGGGAGGAGTAGAAAACTAGTAGATCATGACCTAATACAATTAGGAACACCTGAATTTTCATTTACATTCACACTGACTCAATTAGAAAGTCTACATTCTTCAACACATCAACAACCGCAGTCCAGTTCTTATGATGATTTAACAGCATCTTCAGATTCACACAGTCCAGTTCATAAAAGGCTGAAAACTGAAAACCAGCCGGCTTCAAGTAACAGTAATCAAACAGCTTCAAATCATGTCAACCAGGTGGCTTCGAATCAGATCATTCATGTGGCGTCTTTACAAACGACAGGTACAACAGATGTCAGGATTGCTACAAATAGTGTTGCTTCAGATGTGCGTGTGCAATCAGCTGATGATGGGGAAAGTTTAACCAGAAATAATCCAAGTTTTGAAATAATGCCAGTAATATGTCTAGACGAGATCAGCAATGAAGTAGTAGTCCCTAATGAAAATACTGAAGAAATAAATAATATTGGAACTGAAAATCATGTTACTTCTAGTACAGTTCTAACCGGTGGTAATAATTTAGAAAATCCAGGTGCTCCTGGCATAACTCATCTAAATGTGGGCACTGGAGAAGTAAATTCAACTGATAGAAATCCTGGTAATACTGGGACACGTGCAGACCATACGTACACAAAATCTGGTGAAGAGCCAACACCTGTCATGGGAAAAGGAAATAATGAAGTTGATGCTAAGCCTACAATCAATGCTGCAAGTTCATATAGCCTTGTTGAAGATGAACTGTTGTGTAGTATTTGTGCAGAATTGTTTGTTAAAGCTGTGACCTTGGCCTGTTCACACACGTTTTGTAAATTTTGCATACACGAATGGAAAAAGAATAAATCGATTTGTCCGATTTGTAGAGCTGCAATCACCACAATATCTCCCACAATAGTTCTGGATAACTTCATCGACAAGGTTAGTATGCATCATTATTACAGAATATATATTTTCTGGAAACCCTCACAGCATATAAAAAAGTCTAGACGCGTGCATTATGGTAGTGAATTTTCATTAAAATGTTTTTAGTAGCAAAATGTATTTTTTTAATGAAAGCAGGCATCAAAAATTTGGTTACCAGTATAACCTATACAGTAAAAAAAAACGTACCGTATTTCATAAAAGTAACTTTATTATTTGAAAAAGTATAAAAATTTTGCGAAAATAAACCTAAAATGTTCCCGGAAAAACTGGTCCGATTTTCATGGCCAATGAACTTCTTGAAGCAATGTACCCACCTCCCAAAAAGTTTTTCGACAAAACTTACAAAAAAAAAAAATTTCATGAAATTTGCAAACAATTTTTTTAAGAAAATCCAAATTTTTTTTAAGAAAATGCAAAAAATTTTTTCTGCATCTTTTAATAGCAAATATGTAAGCAAAAAAGTTTTTAATGAAAGCAGGCATCAAATTTCGTTACCAGTATAACCTATATAGTAGAAACAATGTACCATATTTCATCAAATTAACTTTATTGTTTGAAAACGTACAAACATTTTCCGAAAATAAACTGAAAATGTTCCCGAAAAGACTGGTTTTGTGGCCATCGAACCCTGGGGTAATAGCAACTTGGCTATTGAAATTTGAAGCATTTAATGAAAGTCTGCTATCAAAGCGGACTTGCTGCGTCCTTAATTTCTTTTCTTACAAACATGCATTATATTTTGATGGAAAATGCAATCATATAAGGCGTGTTCGGCTAAAAAAGGAAATTTATATCACCAACAACTTATGGGTCATCCTGTGATTGTAACAATAATTTTATAAGATGCAGCTCAAGACACCCTATCTTTCTTCTTCTTCTATTGCTTATCCATTAATGGATATTCGCGATCACATGTGCCCATTCTTCCCTATTTCTGATGGCGCTGAATAGGTCTCCTACAGTTTTTAGTCCTGTCCATTCTCTCACGTTTCTGAGCCATGACATCTTCTTCCTGCCGACTCCTCTCTTCCACTCGATCTTTCCTTCGATTACTAATTGTAGGAATTGGTATCTTTCATTCCGTATTATGTAGCCCAGATATGCTGTTTTTCTGCGCTTGATGGTGTTCAACAGTTCACACTCTCTTTTAACCGTTCTTAGGCTCTCCTCGTTTGTTTTTCTGGCCGTCCATGGGACTTTTAGTATACGTCTGTATGTCCACATTTCGAAGGCTTCAAGTCTATTCATGGCACTCACCCCCAGCGTCCAGCCTTCCACACTATATAGTAACACTGACCACACGTAACATTTTACTAATCTAATTCTTAGGTTGAGGTCAAAATCAGTGTTGGTAAGAACTTTCCTGAATTTCATAAATGTGTTTCGGGCCATTTCGATTCGGCATCTGATCTCCATTTCAGACGTCCAGTTTTCACAGAGCCACGTGTCTAAATATTTAAATTTATATACCCGTTCTACTGGGCATCTGTTGTGTGTTAGGCTTGCATTTTGATGTTCTTCCGGCTTGCGAGAAATTATCATGAATTTTGTCTTCTTGGTGTTGATGTTAAGGCTCAAGTTTTTGCTACTGTCGCCTATAGCATTAAGAAGATCCTGCAAGTCTTTCATGTTGTCTGCAATTAGGACTGTGTCATCTGCGTACCGTATGTTGTTGATCCACATTCCATTCACCTTAATACCTAGGTCGCGTTCTTTGAGCGCCTCCTGAAAGATGCTTTTAGAATACAGGTTGAAGAGGAGTGGAGAGAGAACGCATTCCCCTCTGACCCCTCTAAGGATCTTTGTCGGTTCTGTGTGTTCATTGCCAACCTTGACTCTGGCTGTTTGGTTCCAATAAAGGCTTTCTATGCAGCAGATATCCTTCTGGTTAACATCCATCCTCCTCAAAATTTGAACGAGTTTCTGGTGTTGGACCCTGTCAAACACTTTCTCGTAGTCGAAGCATAGCATCACATCCTTCCTCTGGTCGTTGCAGTTCTGGATCAATACTTGAGTTGCAACTATAGCCTCTCATACCTAGTCCCCTTCAAAATCCAAATTGTGTGGACCCTACCCCTCTTTCGCATTTTATGGAAATCCTGTAGTGAATAATCTTGAGGAATATCTTTGATGTGTGGCTTATTAGACTATCAGCCTATGGTCCTCGCACTTCGTTGCGTTATTCTTCTTTGGCAGGGGGATAAAATGTGATGTAATCCACTTGGCAGGGAAATCCCCCGTGTTATATATTTTGTTAAATATTCTGTGCAGTACGGAAATGCCCCTGTCGTCTAGTATTTTTAGTAGTTCGACAGGTATGCAGTCCGGGCCAACTGCCTGTCTGTCCTTTGACGTATTTATTGCTCTTACAATTTCTTCTTTGGTGATAGGGGGTCCAGACAGGTCTGCGCCCTCCGTAACCTCTATATCAGGTCTATTATCGTCGAAAAGGTTGTTAATATATTCCTCCCAAATAACTCTTCGCTGCCGATCATCCTGCGCCATTTCCCCATGTTCGTTTTCTACATTAGAAAAGTGTCTCTTCTTCCGGCAAACTCCGGACGCCTCTTTTATTTTTCTGTGTATGTTAAATTCATCGTGCCGCTCTTGTAGTGGTTCTATCTCCTTGCATTGCTTCTTTGCCGCTCTTATTTTCCCCCTAATAGTTCTTTGGATGTGTTTATAGCTCTCTGAATTTCCTTGATTTTTTACATCTTCTCCTTTCTTCGAAAAGCGCCATGATTTCTGCTGTCATCCAATTGTGTTTCTGTGTATTCCGCTTACGACCTAGTTCACCTTCTGCGAACCTTATCAAGGCTTCCTCAATTTCTTCCCATATGACATCTATGCTTGCACTCTCTTCCAACTTCTATGGAGGTTATTATTCTTTCATTAATTTTTGCAACTATTTCGTTTTTGAGATCTTCGCTTCTAAGTCTATCGTAATCTATGTTCCTTTGTTCTATATGGGTTTTGATGTTTGTAATCTTAGTCTTGACTACTGCTACCACGAGTACCCTACATTATCATTAACATATACAATTTTTTCTCGCATATTGTATAATAATGGATATATTGAGCTTTACCGTAGAAATGCGTCACCTGTATATATGAAAACCGATAAAAATGAGACAAACCCCGGATCTGGGCTCTAGTGGGCCTAGATCACGCTTCAAGAAATCTTTTCAAAATTTAAAAGTGGTGATCTCCTCATTAGCGAATTTTTTTTAACGGAAATTCGCAAAAAATTATAGACCATTAAATGATAAACTCTATAACTAAAACTACTGCCAAAGCATCAGGGAAAGGGTCTATTTGGAATGAATTTTCAGGAAATATTTTAATAAAATGAAGAACAATAATGGCTGAAGCTGAAACTTTGTAAAACACTCTTCTTGCTACATTTCTTCTACGTAACCTGTATTGGTTACAGGTTGCTTGCCTAAATGTTGCCAAATTTGACGTCTCAAATCGCGACTTTGACATTTTAAGAGGAAGATCTCAAAATGCTTTTCTTTAAAGACCTATAACTTGTTTGTCGTTCAACTTACAGATCTAAATTTTGGTACATAGATCACTTTTTAAGATATAAACCTGCGTAGCAAGTTTTGGTTGCCATAACTTTGTTATTTCCGGAGACGTAAACATTTTCCGTAACAAAAAACAAAATTTTCCGGGAAAAACCAGGCCGATTTTCCTGGCTCACGAACCTATCCAAGCCACCTGCAAAAGAAAGGTACTTGCTAAATTTGATTAAAATCAGCCCAGTATTTTTTGAGTTATCAGTGTGAGACACGCACGCACGCACGCACGCGCACGCACGCACCCGCATGAACGCACCCACGCTCGCGCGTGCGCGCCAACACACACACACACACATCACCCGATTAAATTTTGTCCGTCAAATAATGCATTATAAAATTAATGTCAATGGCAAATTTTACCGTTATTTTCATCATTGTTCAGTACCTCATTTATTTTACGTCGTCAAAAGCTTATGGTTATCGAAGTATTAAATTTCAGTGACACTGACAACACTGCTTATGCCGGAGGTAGACAGTCATTGGATCCGATGCAAACGCCCTCTGTTATACAATTGCCCAACTTGTCATCTCTCAGCTGAGTGACAATACAGTTGCACTTGTACTGAATTTGCCTCGGGAAGCCGGACAAATCGTATTGTGTGGACATTTAATAAAAACGTAATTTAAAAAAAAACTAGAAAGGCTACATTCTTATATTTTATTGCAATCGAATCTTTACATGTTCCTGCAGGTAATGAATAGTCAAAGTCATCTCTTTTGGAACATGTTCGTATATATAATCTTATCTAAATCATTGGAATATTTAAGTGAATTTCAATTAATTATAACTAATAACACAAAACATTTTTTGAAATTTGCGAACATTCATCATCACTTGTGGTTTGTCTAGATTATGCAGCTTTTTAAATTGTGTCCGTACACCTACTATTTATTGAGATAATTACCATTTAAGGAGGCCTTGTTTTCCTATACTAAAGTGATAGCTAAATGCCACCCTTAAGCTATAATCTTCAATCTTGAGCCATAATAAAACCTATGTAAAAAACCTCTTTTGTTGTTTTGTTTGCAAAAACTAGTTTGATTGGGGTGACTGAAACAAAACTATCCAAGCAATTAGTAAAGAAAAATACCTGCCATGTTGATAATTTGGCACGTATATTCAGTGTGTAAATAATTAATTTTTTTCTGCAAAACTTTTGTAACTTTAATGAAATTTGTAACACATTTTTTTAAAGCGACTTGCAGTATTTACATATATGTACCAAGTTTTCTAGCTCGATAGAAAATAGAAATTTCTTCAAGTAATCGCTTACTGGGACCTCTAAAACCAATCTCCAAGATCCATTTAAATTTAAAGAACTAGTTTTAATATCATACCTTACTAATTGTGTACAATTCGTATGAAAATTCACTATTATAATGCACTTGCTGCATCCCGAACTTTTTTTGTACAGAGCCCAATAGATGCAACAGGGAAATCCTGGCATTTCTGTGTCAATCGATGCATCAGTGAGAAAAATGGACAGTGGTCACAAGTAATAATGATCAATAAATGACTCGTGTGATATTTCATTGTCGGAGTGTCTTTTTAAATTAGAAAATGTAAATTAAAATCTCTCTCGATTCCCTCAAAATTTCAAATCGACTGTAATGTCAATTGTCATATTAGTTTGAGAGTTTACATCACCTGGAAAGTCATCAGTAGTAACAGGAATCCTGTAGAATTCTTGCAAATTGCGTAGGGATTCTATGAAACTGTGAATGTTGACGAGAACGTTACTTGAAGATTTGTTGTGGTAGTTTTTGAGCTTAGAATCGTTGATCATTGATTAACACATGAATGCTTCAATTTTCCTGTTTCTCCCATAAGACTCTGCACAAATAAAAATGAAACAATGCGTTGCTGATCCCACGTAATCGTTGACCAATCAACACTCTGACAAATGTATGGCCACACTGTCTTTATACAGTCACTGTATTCATGACAACTATAAATGAGTTGAACATCTTAAAGCAGAGATACGGAACGTTATTGGCGAAATTACCTACAGCCGCCAGCCTGGCTTCGGGTGACATCACAATGTTCCTTGTTGATGACTTCACAGATGACGAAATTATTACAGCCGCTAAGAGAATTAAGGCTAACATGTCCTGTGGACCTGATCTGGTTCCTGGTTTCTTGGTGCGCGACTGCTTATATGCTTTCCTGACTCCACTTAAGAAATTTTTTAAACTGATTCTTAGATCTGGAACATTCCCCGCGATTTGAAAGCTGTCACGGGTTTTCCCTGTCTTCAAGGCGGGGGATAGTGGTGATCCATCAAACTATCGACCAATAGCCATACTATGTGTCTTCTGTCAGATTTTCGAGGCCTGCCTTTTTCAGCGAATACTGTTTCACATCAGAAACAGACTCTCTATTTCTCAGCATGGTTTCATTCCAGGTAGATCGACTGTAACGAATTTAGTTGACGTTACACAGTTCATTGCGTCCGCTCTTGACCGCTCTTCACAGGTTGATGTTGTGTATACTGATCTATCTAAGGCCTTCGATTGTCTAAATCACTCTGTTCTGATTGACAGGATGAGGGCTATCGGATTCTCCGAGGGCTTGCTTGGCTTGTTCAGATCTTACCTGGATGGAAGGAGGCAATTTGTTGAGGTTGGGGGCTTCAAATCCAACACCTATCACATAACCTCGGGAGTGCCGCAGGGTTCCATACTCGGTCCATTACTATTAAATATATATATTGACCCAGTTAAACATGTTTTACATGTTCCTTTTTTAATGTATGCAGATGATATTAAGATTTTCGCAAATATTTCGAGTGTTGATGACTGTTTGCGGCTCCAGAACTGTCTTCAGATCCTTGATGAATGGTGTTGTCGGAGTGGTCTTTCTATGAATGTTTCCAAGCGTTGTGTGATGTCTCGAAATAAGCACGCAATCACTTTCGGGTACAATATAAGAGGGCTTCCACTTGATCGCCCCGGGACAGTTAAGGACCTTGGAATTGTTTTTGATGGTACTCTATCTTTTAAACCACACTATGAGCAGACTGTCAGTTCTGCTTACAAAACTCTAGGGTTTCTGATAAGAAACAGCAAAAATTTCTCACAGACTGACACCCTCCTCCTGCTCTTTAGCTGTTTGGTTAGGTCCCGACTTGAATATGGCTCAGTTGTGTGGGCTCCTACTTATGAGATACATGTGGCAAGCCTGGAATCAGTGCAAAGGAAATTTCTAAAATTTCTTAGCTTTCGTGAGGATGGTCGATATCTGTCTATTGGTTTTCCTCAGGAAAGTTTACTTCTTCGCTTTAGTCTGCAGAGTGTGTCGATGCGCAGGCAGTGCAGTTTCATTATATTTTTATATAAATTGGTTAATTCTATGTTCGACTGCCCGGGTCTGCTTCAGCAACTTAATTTCAATGTGCCTCGTATTGCAGCCCGTTTTCCAGGCACATTATATCTCCCGACTGCTCGTACACGATTGCTGCGATCGTCTCCAATTTACCAGATGTGCAATGATTACTCTGTACTACAAGACCGCCTAGATATTTTCTCATGTAACATATCAGAGATAAAAATGTTTTTCAAAGCGATCTAATTTGTGACTCTTTTTTTGTATTGTTAGTTTGATTATTGTTAGTTATTATGTTTTGTGTATTGGCCCATCCTTAATTTGGCTTTTAAGCTGTTGGATGGTGTATGAATAAATAAATAAATTAATAATAAAAATAAATAAATTGAGCCACAGTTATGCGAAAGCGTTATTCAGAATTTTAAGAAGAAGAAAAAAAAGAATGACACTTTGCCAGGGTTTGTGGTGGCCATTTGCCGGATGTCATATTTCATGTTTAATGGCAACTATTCCTCTTCACGTTAAAATATAAATCTTCGCTCAAATAAAGAAATATCTATTTTTCTTGACAATAAAATCCGGCTATCTTGTTGAGATACCATTTATTTAATTAGAAAGAGTTTTCAAAAAAAGGGAAATCCATTAAATCAGTTTGCTTATTTAAAACATTTATGGAAATAGATTGATGGTTAGTAATAGTGGTAGTAGTTAAATACAATAGATCCCGATAATTCGAACCGAAATCGCGAATTATACAAAAGAGAACAAGCCTGCTGAAAAAAACATCAATCGTCCTTTGTTTCTGCGATTGATAGCGCTTTTTTGCCGCTATATCCTGCCAGCGTGTGAGGAGAAGGACATCAGTAGGCATGGCTTCCTATTTCTGCTAAACATATCGCAAACCGCTTCTAATACAGTCAGACTGTCACCATGACGAATTTATCCCTGTTCACCAGTATGTAAGTGAAGCTTTGGATGGACGGGGTCAGATGGATGTCATTTATACAGATTTCTCCAAAGCATTCGATCGTATTGATCACTCAACACTTCTGTACAAGCTACATTTGACGGGCCTTGATGGACGGCTGATAGCATTCTTTGGTTCCTACTTGACTAACTGTATGCAATATGTTTTTTATAATGGATTTAAGTCGGAACCCTTCACTGCAAGCTCCGGCGTTCCACAGGGTTCCAATCTTGGCCCACTCCTCTTTTTGTTATTTATCAACGACTCTGTAATTTCTGGTAATCATCTATTATTTGCTGATGATCTCAAATTATACTCCAGTGTTCACGATATTGGTGACTGTTCAAGACTCCAGGTGGACCTTGACAACTTGCAGCTGTGGTGTGTTGAGAACAGACTTGAAGTAAATGTTTCGAAGTCCAAAGTGACGACATACACTAGAAAAACCAGCTGTATAGCTTTTCCCTACAAAGTGGGTGGTGTACCATTGGCTAGGAGTGAAACGGATCTTGGCATTGTATATGATGAACATTTAAGTTTCACTGGACATATTCAAACAATTACAGCATGCTGTTTGAAGTTGATGGGTTTCATTATGAGGAATAGAAGATCATTTTCCAATTTGGATAGCTTGAAAATTGTCTATTTTGCCTACATTCGATCGAGGCTTGAATATTGTAGCTTGGTTTTTGATCCCTTTTATAGTGTTCATATTAATGCTCTGGAAGATGTTCAGTGTAAGTTTTTAAAACACCTTGTATATAGGGCATCTGGTACCTACCCACACAGGGTATGCGATCATGGCCAATTGCTGATGCAAGCTGGCATACCCAGTTGGTATTCGCGTAGAAAAGTTGCATTTGTGATGTTCCTGCATAACTTGTTTCATGGTAAAGTTGATTGTCCAGACTTATTGATGCAATTACATTTCTCAGTTCCACAGGCTGCATCTAGAGTGGTGAGAGTGTTTAAGCCTCCAATACCAAGGACTAACTCATATATGAAATCACCTGTGTATACAATGAGCTCTGACTTTAATGACATTGCAAACTTGTGCGAATTCTATTCGGATAAGGCTGCAGTTATTCGTAGGGTGGCTATATTTTACTTTGTCGGTTATTAGGACCATTATATGTACTGTTTTGTGGAATTTCTACCTTGTGATGTTTTGCACAGTATTTTAGTTTTGTCTGTAGAAGTATTTTTTGTTCATATTGTTCTTTTGGTATGGTGCCCTATTAATGGGATTATGCTGTTGGACATGTATTCAATAAATAAATAAATGACCAATTTTCCCGTTCTCTTGGGATGAAGTTTCTTCTTCGTCATCTTCTTTGTCAAATGTTTTCTCCTTGTTTACTATTTCAACAATGTTTTCGTCGGTAACTTCGAATTGTTCATCTAAAGTGAACCATTCATTAATCTCTTGTGTATCGAAATTTTCACACCTAGGAAGTTTTCTAATGAGTTGCACAAGTGGTACATTTTCTTCGTCTTCATCTTCACTTGTGTTGGTGGAAATTTTGCAAAAGTAAATGCCAGCATTTAGCAACCATTTCTGGCTTGACGTCATTCCATTATTGGGCGATCCATTATATGACGTCCTTGACGGTAACTGTTTTTAAAAATCCTATCACACTTTCTTCTTTTCAAGTTGCCAGTGGGACATTCTGGAGTAAAAGCCGGTGCTACTTTTTCTTCAAGCTTTGAAGCATACCCTGATCCATGGGTTGTATAAGACTGGTGACATTCGGCGGCAAATATAGAGCACGAATATCACCAGAATGCAGTTCTTCATTTGGATGAGAAGGAGCGTTATCCAAAAGTCAAACGGCTTTGACTGACAAACGTTTTTCTTCCAGAATTTTTTTCACGTATAGCACACAGCTATCAAAGAACCATCTCTTGAAAATTTCTCTATCCATCCATGCACTTTTCTGGTTTTTATATGCTGCAGGTAGAGCTGACATAGCTACATTTTTAAAAGTCCTGAGTTTTGCTGATTTGCCTACAATAACGAGCTTTAATTTGTGATTTTCAGTTGTGTTGGAGCAAGCCAGAATCGTTTCGTTGCTTTTCTTATGACCAGGTGCAGACTTTTCCCCTTTAGATACAATTGTTTTTGCTGGTAACATTTTAAAATTACGTCCGGTCTTGTCGCAATTGTACACCTGATCTAAAGTAAGATTTTCCCTTTCCATGAATTCTTTGACTAGTTGAGAAAATGGTTCAATGGCTCCGGTGGTTGCAGACAGTTTTTGACAGCATACGCTAGGCTGTCTAACTCCATATCGTTTTTTTGTATCTGTCTAACCACCCGGCACTTGCTGTAAAACCTTCGTCTCCATCCTTAAACGTTTTCTGATAAAAAAGGCTTTTTCCTGCAGGATCGGTCCGCTAATGGAACTTTCTCTTTGCTCACAGAACCAAAGATTAAATGCCTGGTTAGGTGCTTCAGACTCCACTTTTTTCATAGATTTTCTTGCCTGAGGCGAATCTTCCTAATACCTCTAAGAACAGAATTGTTCAATTTTCAATCTGTTCCGACGGTGACTCTTCCTACACCATACCCCGCTGCAAGTTTTCTAATTGTCTCTCCTTTATCGAGTCCTTTTTAGTGAAGTTTTTTTTAAATTCGCTAATGAGGAGATCTGTGTATGTATATATATATATATATATATATATATATATATATATATATATATATATATATATATATATATATATATATATATATATATATATATATATATATATATATATATATATATATATATATATATATATATATATATATATATATATATATATATATATACATATATCCGACCGATAACTCAAAAAATAATGGGCCGATCTTAATCAAATTTGGTGAGTACCTTTCTTTTGCAAGTGGCTTGGATAAGTTCGTTAGCCAGGAAAATCAGACCAGGTTTTCCCGGCAAATTTTGTGTTTTCTTTCTAAAAAATTCATATCTCCGTAAATAACAAAGTAAGGGCAACCACATTTGGTACGCGTGCTTGTATTATAAAGAGTAAACTCTGTACCAAAGTTTAGGTCTCTAGCTTTAAAGACAACGAAGTTATGGGCAGTTAAAGAAACAAATTTTGGAGTTTTCCTCAAAACGTCAAACTCGCAATTTTAAACGTCAAAATTGGCAATGTTTAGGCAAAGAATGTGAAACAAATACCGATTGTGAAAAGAAAATGTTACAAGGAGAGTGTTCTGCAAACCCTTAAGTTTCAGATTCAACCGTCATTGCCCTTCATTATACTAAAATATTTATAAAATATCCATTTCAAATAGACCCTTTCTTTGATGATTTGGCTTTCAGTTTAGTTAAGTAGGTGCCTTTTTGGATATTTATTTGCAGGTTTAGTGAAGTTTATGGTTTAACGGTCTATATTTTTTTTAGCTAATTTTCGTAGAACAAATTTGTTAAGGCATTTTTGCATTTTTTATCGAAATATGATGGGTTTATAAGAAAAAAAATCTGGACGCAGTAAGTGCGTTTTGGTAGCGAATTTTCGGTAAATTTGCAGATTAGCTCCCGAACGCTTTTCAAAAACTGTTTTCAGAAACCTACCTAGACCCCCCCCCCCTTGATCCACAAAACCTAAGAAACATTTCTTGTTCACACCCCCCCAAGGAAGTTACGGGACCAGGAGTGAATAGGGGTGCTGGGCGGGGTAGGTAGTAAAAAGGAAATATGAGCAGAAAATGCGAATAAAACTGGCTTGAAAATTGTCTTTTTCACTTCTTGAAGCCATATCCCCCTTAAACCCTGCCTACCCCACACAGCACCCCTATTCCCCCAGAAAATTTCTTGTTTACACTCCCTAAGGAAGTTACGGGACCAGGAGTGAGTAGGGGTGTATAATTTTTTTTAGCTAATTTTCTTAGAACAAATTCGTTGATGCATTTTTGAATTTTTTATCGAAATATGATGCGTTTCTAAGAAAAAGATCTAGACGCAGTAAGTGCGTTTTGGTAGCGAATTTTTGGTAAATTTGCAGTTTAGCTCCCGAACGCTTTTCAAAACACTGTTTTCAGAAACCTGCCTACCCCCCCCCTGGATCCCTAAGCCCCAAGAAAAATTTCTTGTTCACACTCCCCAAGGAACCAGGAGTGAGTAGGCGTGTATAATTATTTTTTAGCTAATTTTTGTAGAACAAATTCGTTAATGCATTTTTTTATTGAAATATGATGCGTTTGTAAGAAAAAAAAACTGGACGCAGTAAATGCGTTTTGGTAGCGAATTTTCGGTAAATTTGCAGTTTAGCTCCCGAACGCTTTTCAAAAAACTGTTTTCAGAAACCTGCCTAGGCCTCCCCCTGAATCCACAAACCCCAAGAAAAATTTCTTGTTCACACCTCCCAAGGGAAGGTACGGGACCAGGAGTGAGTGGGCGTGCATAATTTTTTTTTAGCTAAATTTCGTAGAACAAATTCGTTAATGCATTTTGCATTTTTTGTCGAAATATGATGCGTTTGTAAGAAAAAAACTGGACGCAGTAAGTGCGTTTTGGTAGCGAATTTTCGGTAAATTTGCAGTTTAGCTCCCAAACGCTTTTCAAAACACTGTTTTCAGAAACCCGCCTAGCACCCTGTTTCTACTATATAGGCAACCAAGTTTGATGCCTGCTTTCATCAAAGAAAGACATTTGCTATTAAAAATATTTTAAAGAAAATTCTCTACCATAACGCACTTGCTGCGTCCAGTGATTTTTTACCTCTAGTTTTATTTGCACAGAAACAAATTTTCTTTTATTCTTTCCGCTCATTTTATCAACTGTGAAACCACTTTACTAAGTCACCAAACTAAAAGTCACCAAACTAAAAAAGCCTGGACGCAGCAAGTGCGTTATGATAGTGAATTTTCATAAAAATGTTTTAAATAGCAAATATGTGTTTTTTTTAAAAAGAAAACAGACATCAAATTTAGTTACCAGTATAACATATATAGTAAAACTAATGTACATTTTTCATCAAAATAACTATTGTTTGAAAATGTAAAAAAAAAAATTTTCGAAAATAAACTGAAAATGTTCCCGAAAAAACTAGTTTCCTGGCCAACTAACCTTATAGGTTAATAGCAAATTGAGCTATTCAAATTTGAGGCATTCAATAAAAACTCGCTACCATAACGCACTTCCTGAGTCCCGAATTTATTTTCTTACAAACATACATTATAATTTCGTGGTCTAAATCCATACATTTAATGCTGGCTCAGAACTGACACAGATATGGGGAATCCGTCTGTGTAATTAAAAGAAAACATTGTTTAATCTATTTCAACTGAGCAGATTTTCCTGGTTAACGAACTTATCCAAGCCATTTGCAAAAGGAAGGTACTCACCAAATTTGATCAAAATCGGCCCATTATTTTTTGAATTATCGGTGTGATACATACATACATACATACATACATACATACATACATACATACATACATACATACATACATACATACATATATATATATATATATATATATATATATATATATATATATATATATATATATATAAACATATAAAAATTGAAACCGACCCCCGGATATGTGTTCTCGGGGGCCTAATTAGTGCTAATTTGAAGGAATTTTTTCAAAATTCAAAAGTCGAGATCTCCTCATTAGTGAATTTTTTTTAAGAAAATTCACTAAAAGAAGATTTATTGAAACAATTCCAATGAATATCTTTCGCAGTATCCCTAACTAAATTATACAAACATGAAAGAACAGATAATTTTGCTTCGTGTGGCAGTTGTAGTCTTATAGTTTTTCCGTTTTTAAAACTGTGGTAATTGGGCCTGCGAAGTCTAAGTGGGCTGCCTGGGCTACAGATGTTTTGCATGAGTGCATTATTAGAGAAAATAATATTACTTAATCGACCTAAGTCACAGCGACAGGCCCATTGAACTGACCGTCCAGTTTTATTGCAGTGGTATATTTTATTGGTCGAAAAAACGAAAACTTTTCCACGCTCGGGCGGCTTGGATTATATGGAGCCTCGAAATAATGGGGCGCCAAATATCGAGACTCTACTGTACTACTAAAATCGTGTGTACTATTTGTGCTTTAGTAGTGTTAATGCATGTAAACAGTTTTCTGTGAGAGTTTTGCGATTTCTGTGAGAAAAAAACACGTAATAGAAAAATTTTGGACTAGATTTTATCTAAGGCTAAAACCTGTAAACTGTGAGTATGTTGAAATAATTACATAGTTATTGTAGGTAATAATTGAGAATATTGCTGAAATTACCTAGGTGACGTGTTTGTTATCTACATATATTGCTGCTGATAACTAAATAATTAAATGATAAGGAATATTGATTCCCCACAACAGACTCTTAAAAGAAGTAAAGGCAGCACTACACCTGTCGGATATATTCTAGTAATAAATTAAGAATGTTGGGAAAGTCCCATAGCACAACAGAAGTTGATGAAACAGGCAAACGTAAAAAACACGCTGAAAAAATAGATCCCTTTAAAAGAAGTAAAAAAATAAATAGGTCACCAAACTCGAAAAATAAACTCATGGATGGACTAAATGAGACAGCATCGGGGAGCCAGGCTGGAGCTACAGTGGGAGAAACGGACGAATTATTAACCCTGATGCGAAACATGGCAACAGATATTCGAGAAATGAGAAGGGAAAACTCTGAATTAAGGAGAAGCGTCGAAGAAATTAGGGGACACATGAAAACAAGAGAAGAGGAACACCGAAAGCAAACAAGCATATTGCACACAAAGATACAGTTACTAGAAAGAAGGTTTGAACAACAGGAAAGGAGAGCACTTAGGAACGATTTACTAATTAAGGGTGAGATGGGTGAGACAGGCAATGATATAAAGAAGATGGTCCAAGAGTTTTTCAGAAAAGAGTTGAATATTGACCCCGAAGTGGATTCAGCGTATAATATTAGGGCTAAGAAAAACATGTTAGTTGTTAAGATGAGAAACTGGGAAGCCAAGCAGACAGTGATGAGAACAAAAAGACAACTGAAGGGACGACTAATATACATAGAAGACAACCTTACACAGAAAGAATCCCAAATTCAGTTCGAGCTTAGGAGAGTGGCCAGCGATAAAAAGAAAGCAGGTTGCAATGTAAGCGTGGGATACGGCAAGATTAAGGTAGATGGTAAGTGGTTCTATTGGAATGAGGAATCTAGTCAAATTACCGATGAAGTGTCAAAAAACTGAATTGTCAAGTGCATGGCGAGCAGGGAAGTTTAGTTTGTGGTGATAGGCTTACAAATAACTATGTGACGAGAGACATACACGGTCTTAGAATTGTTTTTTGGAATATCCATGGTTACTCCAGAGTTTATGAATTAAACAATGAAGAAGGGCATTTTTTAAGTAACCATGATGTTATCTGTTTGTGTGAGACTTGGTTGACCAATGATGGGTATGGGCTGCCCGCCTACCTAAACAAATTTAGTTTCGTACATTCTGCCGCAATCAAACACAGAGACAGGGGTAGGGCTAGTGGTGGCTTGCTTACGTTGGTCCGCCAAGGTTTACAATTTAGCATAATTGAAAACAATAAGTATACTCTGTAAAGTTAAATTTGTATATAAAGATAGTTGTTGGGAACGTGTATCTGAATCCATGCCTAGATAATCACTATTGTATTTTTATGCTTGAGGAAATCATAAGAGATGTCTTCACACAAAGTGAGGATGATGTGATCGTGACAGGTGGCGAGTTTAACGCTCGAATTGGACCTCTTAACCAACTTGATGGATTTTTCCATGTACCAGCTGGCCACGTTGGCACAGAGAGGCGCTCTTTAGATAGAACTATAAATCAAAGAGGCAGCCTTTTAGCGGAACTTATGGAGAGTTATGGCTTCATGGTTTTGAATGGTAGATTGGAAGATTATGTTGGATAGTTTACATAGATGAACGCTTCGGGTAAAAGCAGAGTAGATTTGGTATGGGTGCGCTGTTTCTATAGTCATTTAGTGCGAAGCTTTGAAGTCATCGATGAGGTGTTTGTCTCTGACCATTTGCCTGTCTTGACGGGCTTGGATGTACCTTGCAGACAAACACTGCAATACGAAAGACTCAGAGATAACTTCGAGACAGTCGTTAGATGGGACCATAGTAAGGCCCAATATTTTAGAAACATCTTAACTGAACCATATAGACCGAGTAATGTAAGTAGTCTGGGGGGTTGCGTCAAGGTGTTGTATAGTAAAACCCCTGCTGTTTTTGCTGGCCATTGAGTTCTGAGAGACATCTCTACATTCGCAAGCGTGTTAATACCTAGTTTTATTAGAGTTACCCATATGTGACTGGCTTTACATTTAGTTTAGTTATTGTATGGATTTTATATTTAAGTTTAAATTATTGTTGGAAAACACCACACCTTTGTTCATGTTTTCTATATCGATTGAACAATAAATTTATTGTTATTATTATTATTATTATTAATTTCCTCTTCATTTTTTTTTCAGATTGTAGAAAATTCCGAAGAGGAACTAAAAACACATAGAAAAGAACTAATTGCAGGCCGTGATAAAGCAACAGAAAAAGCTAACGCAAAATTCATTCGAATAACAAGGCAGGCCACCAGAAACACCCGCACCACTGCACATTCCACTTCTTCAGCGAACCATCGTGTAACTCATCAAAATCATGCGACATCTGCCGCAACTTCAGTTTCTGAGAGCCACGAGGGTGTTTATGTGGTTAGCTCCGAGGAGGAATATACAAGTAATGAAGAAACTGACCATGAACAGGAATATGATTATGATGATGATGAATATGGTGGTGACCGTCCTACATATACCGGTCGTGCTGGTGCATACTTTGGTGGTTATGGACGATGCTATAACTGTGGAAGTAGGGGTCACTGGGCTAATGGATGTCCTTTAAGTTATTATTAATTTTATTTAGTTTTGTGCCTTCAAGTGAATTGGACAGAAAATGTTTGTTTATTATAATTTAGCAAAAGAATAAAAATACTCTACAAATTACAAACACCAGACCAGAATTTAAATTTTCTTCAAACCTGTAGATTGTTTAATGAGTCTTACAGACCTTTGGCTTCCGAGCTCTGCAACACCAAAAGGTCTTTCGTGCACGACTCTTGTTTCCAATAGCTGCCCAAAAGGTTCAGACTTTTTATATTATTGGGAGCTATTTTACCTATTTCCTGTGGTGTGAAGGTCACACCTCTAAGGTATTTGAGTCTTTAGCAGAACTGAGCCATGCAGTCACATAGTAATTTTCTGCGGCTGCAGTACAGTATCTGCAGTTTTCACTACGTTACCCATCTTCATAAGGTGAAACTTTTTTTTTTCTCACTCAGGGCTCGTCCTCAGCTTTGCCGCCCTGATAGCGCTGCAACCTTTGGTTTATTGTGCAGCCCTTAGTCTTTTTACTCCACCCATTCCAAAATCACAGTGCCTTGAACAATCCTGCACAGCAATTGGTAGGGTGAAGTTTTATAATGCTCTGTTTCCAGTCTAGACTGACCGTAGATCAGTTGTCTCTTGCGGTCCATAGCTTTACACTCACACAAGATGTGCTGGGCTGATTCCTCCCCCTCGCCGCAGAGTCTGCATGCCAGGTCCCCTTCGAACCGCCCCATTTTATGCAGGTATTTCTTGACTGCCATGTGTCCCATCAAGAGACCTGTTATGTTTCTGAGCTGTCCTCTGCTAAGATAATTATTGACCCATGTCTGAGTCCTGGACAGTCTGCCCCATGTTGATTTCTGACCCAGGACTTAATAGCTCCCCTGGCAGTGCTCTTTGTCACGCCCAGAGCCGATTCTGGTCCCATAAATGGTTCTGCTGACCCTCTCTTTGCGAGACTGTCAGCTTCTTCATTGCCTTTGACCACCGAGTGCCCGGCACCCAGATGAGGGTGACCTCATTCTGCCCAGCCAGGTCGCTCGTCTCGTTTCTGCACTCACTCGCCAGCCAGGAATTTACCTGTGTGCTACTTAGGGCTGCCTGGCTGTATGTGGCTATGTTGGTGTAGCCCCCTCCTCTTGTTCTCCCGCACACAGTGCAGGATGGCTTACATTTCGGCCTGAAAGACCGTTGCATGGGCTCCGAGGAAAATACTATGACTTACCCTCGGTCCTTCCGAATAAACACCTACCCCCGTCCCACGCTCCCTGCCAGATCCGTCCGTGAACCAGACGAGCGCGTCCCGTGGCATGCCCGGCGTCTTCTCCCGCCATGCCTCGCGATCAGAGATTTCCACTGTAAAGTTGTTTTCCCTGCAGATTCGCGGGCTTGCGAAGTCGGACCTCATTTGAAGCATTGGCTCCTTTACGATCTCCTAAATTTTGCAGTGACCCCTGAAGCCTAGGTTGATCTTCCGTCTACCATTGCAGGCTAGTCTGTATAGTCCTAGCCTGGCCTCCCCCATAACAACTAAGTGTAGGGGGGGCAGATACAGCAATACCTCCATGACGGCTGTTGGGGTTGAAGACATGGCCACTGTGATGCCTAGGCAAGCCATCCTTTGGATCATGCTTAGTTTTTGTTTGGCACTGGGTTGTGTCACCTTAGGCCACCAGACCAGTGCCGCGTATGTTAACAATGGTCTGACCACCCTTGTGTACAGCCAGTGGGCCATACTAGGTCTTGGCCCCTACATTTTTCCATATAGCCGCCTAGTGACGGCTAAGGTCATGACTGCCTTACGCAATATTTTTTCAATGTGACCATTGCTGGTTAGCTTAGAGTCCAATATGACCCCAAGATATTTTACCTCCCTGGCCATTGGAATGTTCCTACCATATAGAGTGAGAGTTCTGTGGCTCTCCCACTTCCGCCTCGTAAACAGTATGACGGTTACTTTCTCGGGGCTCACCACCACTTTCAGTGCTGTCTGCATGCGCTCCCACACTGACTGTGTAAACTTTCCTTGGATTATGTTGATATGTCGTCCGCATAGCACTGTACCTCATACCCCCCTCCCGAGAGCCTCCCCAGTAGGCCGTCCACAACTAGTCACCAGAGCAAGGAAGACAGAACGCTCCCCTGCGGATACCCCACCGCGACCCCCGCCAGCAGAGTCCCTCCCGCGAGTGAGGTGAACACCGCCCTGTCCTTGAGCATGGAACCGATCCACCTGCAGCAGGTCTCTATTCCACGCTCCACGACAGCTGCCAGAACCGATCCGAATGAGGTGTTGCTGAAGGCCCCCTCTATGTCTAGGAAGGCCCCCAGTGCCACCTCCCTGTTCTCCAGCGTATTCTCTAGTTTCAGCACTGGTTGGTGCAGTGCTGTTTCTGTTAAAACTCCTGCTCTGTATGCATATTGTCCGCAGTGTAGGGGATATGCTTCCAGTACACCGCCCCTAATGTGCCGATCGAGCAGTTTTTCCAATGTTTTGAGCAATAAGGTCATGAGACTTATTGGCTCAGGGACTTTGCCTGGTCTGTTGGACGTCCAGGTTTAGGAATTAATACAACCCTGGCTAGTCTCCATGCCCTCGTAATGTACCGCAGAGCCAGGCTGGCCCTCAGTGAGGGTAAGCGCCGGCGCCAGTATATCTATCCCCTGTTGGAGTATGATAGACATTATTCCATCAAATCCCAGGGATTTGTATGGCTTAAAGCTGTTAATGTCCTGTCTGATTTTGCTCCAAGTAACCACCTCTTTAGCGACTGTCCAGTCTACTCTAGATGCCCGCCTATAAGGCGCCTCTATTTCTGAGTGTTCCCAGTCGGAGGTGATTGGTTTATTATGTTACATCTGGGAAAGTGCTTCTGGAGTAAAATTTGAATAGTTTCCTCCCGCGAGCTTGTAAAGCCTCCCGTGGATGTTCTAAGGGAGCCTATGTTGGTCTGAGTGCCCTTGGACAGGATCTTCCTCGCAGTGCCTCCTCCACGACTCCTTCTTGGTGTCCCTCAGTCTTTTGTTATAGGTCGTTAAGGCCTGTCTATATTCATCCCATCTTCCGGACATTTTGGCTGCGTCAAACAGCTTACGAACCTGCGTCCTCCTTTGCCTGAGATCCTCGTTCTACCATGCGACCTTCCTGGTGGACGCCCTCATTTTTAGGGGGCAGTTGGCGTTATATGCCAAGGTGATTGGGTCTCGCACTTGGGCTGCCGCAATCTCGAGGTCTAATTGTCTATGGCACTCTTAACCCCCCACAGTTCCACTGCCAGGTCTGCCCTGTAGGCTTCCCAGTCCGCCTTGCGGGGGTCCCGGTACCATATTGTTTGTCTCTCTACTTTGGCGATTTCAAACCGAATGTATCTGTGGTCTGAGCTACTCACTTCCCCAGACAGCCCAGTTCTTAACAAAGTCACCCAGAAGCTGATTGAACACTGTTAGATCTAAAACTTTCTCACGCCGTGTTGTGACGAATGTCGGTTTATTACCTCTATTCAATATGTCTAAATTAAATTTCATAAAGCATTGTAAAAGTGTCTCACCCCTAGAGTTTGGGTCCGAGATTCCCCACAACTCATGGTGCATGTTCGCATCCATGCCGATGATGGTCTGCCATCCACCTGCTCTGCTACCCACCATCAGCTGCTCCAATTTCTTGGGTGGAGGAGGGTCCGTACTATCCCCTGGCAGATAGGCTGATCCGACAGTAATGTCTCTCGGCCCATCCACTCCTCCACATTGGATTTTGATCGTTGCCAGGTCCCTGGAACAGAAATTCATTAAAGGCAGAAACTCTATTCCTTCGCTGACAAAAATGCAGGGGCCCTCAGGTTCTTGCTGGATCTGCTGTAGATGAGCTTTCCAGCAGCTCCGCCGAGTCCCTTGATCTCTCCTTTCTAGGAGTACGGTTCCTGGATGAGGGCCACATCCGTGTTCCTCAGAGCCATCAGTAGTCCGGCTGTGGCTGCCCTACTGTGTTGGAGGTTGACCTGAAGGAACCTAAGTCCCATTAACCTATAGTTGCTTCGCTAGTGGGCGGAAGCTAACCCTTCCCAGGCCCCAGAATGCCTTGAAGGAGGTTCCTTCAAGGGCTCTGTAAGACGCCTAGTCGATCGAGAAGGCGAGAGTCTGTCCTTTCTCCTCTGCCTTCCTGCTTAGAACCGACCAGTGTTCTGTCCCCAGTTCAGGGTTCTGGATCCTCAGTCTACTGATCACCGTCTCCTGCGGGACGGTGTCAGGGATCCGTATGAGGACCTTGCATCTCTTTGGGAGTTCCTTGGGCTCGACGGCTGTCAAGTCCTCCCCCTCCCAAATCTGACCGAGCCCCCGATCGTTTTCCGCAGCCAGTCCCGCGAGTGCGGGCCGGCACAGGTTATCCAGAGGATGCCCCCCGCCAGGCGCGCCTGGTGGAACTGAGGTGGGCTCCCCCCTTCCTGAGGAGAGTTCACCGCAGCTACCACCACAGCCTGGATCAGGTCCGCCTTCCCCTGGTCAAGCGTGACCTCAGGATGGCGTCTGTCAATCACCGTCATCCCGAGGCCCTCCGCAGCCTCCCTATACGAGCCAGTCTGCGCCGGTGTTCCGGCCCTTTTGGGACCTCTGTCTGTAGTAGGCGTGCTAGAGCCCGAGTGCCGCCTCTTCTGATTTGGACTCTCCTCTTGCGCCTTTACAGGTGCCCTGGCCCTTTAGGGACGTCTGTCTGTAGTAGGCGTGCTAGAGTCCGAGCGCGTCCTCTTCTGACTCGCACTCTCTTGCGCCTTTACAGGTTTCTCGACCGTCCACGTCCCGGTCGCCATTTTCTGTGCCCTCCGGAGCTTCTTTCTCTGCGCCCTGGAAAAACGCTTGGACTGCCGGTGCGGTCCATCTATCCCTACAGTAGGGTCCTCACTGTTGGAGGGGCCCCCAGCAGCTTGGGTCACTTCGTGCAGGATGCGGCTCTTCACCGCGCATGACGGTCTTGGGGAAAGCTTCATCGAAAGCTTATGTTGTTGTTGTTTCCACTTCCTCAGCTTGCCCCCTGTAGTCCTTTGGCCCACGAGTCCTGGACTCCAAGATACCTTACTGGAGAATGTTCTGTGAAAAGTCTTGCGATTATTCTCAAGTTGTTTCTGTCCAATTTAAGAAACAGTTCAGACTTCTCTGATGATACAGTGATGAACCGTTTGCCTGCTTTAAGCCGTATGACAGCATTGGGTTCCACTTCCAAGTATCAAGTTCATTGCTTACATAGCTTTCTGTTATTCCACAATAGGGCTCTGGGCCGTAAAATGGTGTTGTTGCTGCCCTCTTTTCAAGGCTATCTGCTTCCTCATTTCCTTCAATACCTTGATGCCCTGGTACCCACATCAAAGTTACTTTGTTGTTAGTAGTTAGATTGCTTCAAGGATTTTTTGCATTCCCAGGTCAGCTTAGACTCTATTTTGAAAGATTTCAGAGTCTTTAGTACTGCCTGACTGGGATGTAGATCTCACCATTTCTAAGTGTTTGTATGCACTCCTGTTCATAGAGAGTTATAGCAAGCATTTATGCTTGAAAGATGGTGGAAGTTTTTCCTAGGGACTTAGCGAGTCTGAAGTTTGGTCCTTTTATTCCCAGTCCTGCTCCTTCCGTTTGTTTCGACCCTATAGCCATACCATATGGATGAGTTGTTTCTCAGCGTTTCACTCTGTCTGTCCCATGCCTGGCGGTCACTTATGACCACGTCAAATGGGACCATTAAGTCCAGTTTAGCTGGCCTTTGGTCTGTTGGTTCGTGAGTAATTCGAAAGGAAGTATTTCCAGGATCTTCAAGTGGCCAACCAAGTCTCCTGGTTTAAATTTGTCTGCTTGAAATAGTCTTGAGGAACTTGGTGCTGGTTCCCTCTTCACGCATATCTGCAGTGGAGTAATACGAGGGCGGGTCAATAAGTCCGTGACTTTTTGAACTTCCCGCCTCTTCACAGGAAAAGCAACACTGCTCCTGTGAACAAGCATCTGTCAGTTGACTCCTGTCAAATATTGAACAAGCTGCGTCATTTAGTTTGTGTTAGATAGCCATTGAAAGCAGACAACCTCTTGAGTTATAACGGAAATGGAAAAAAGTGAATTTCGTGTGCTCATCAAACATAATTTTTTGCGAAAAAAAGACAAACCCACCACTCAAACTAAGGCTACGCTTGATAAATACTGTGGGGACTCTGCACCATCAATTTCCATGGTAAAAAAGTGGTTTACAGAATTTCGTTGCGGCCCTACAAGCACAAATGACGCCGAACATTCTGGACGCCCAGTTGAGGTCGCTACACGCGAAACAATTGAAAAAATTCAAGACATGGTGTTGGCCGATCGCAAATTGAAAGTGCGGGAGATTGTGGAAGCCATAGGCATATCACGTGGCTCAGTGGTTTCGATTTTGCATGATCACTTGGGTATGAGATAGCTATCCGCAAGATGAGTGCCGCGTTTGCTCACAATCGACCACAAACGCAATCGTGTGACAACTTCAAAGGAGTGTTTGGCGATGTTCAACCGCAACGGGGACGAGTTTTTGCGCCGTTTCGTAACCGTGGACGAAACATGGATTCACCACAACACACCAGAGACCAAACAGCAGTCAAAACAGTGGGTTTCTCCGTGCGAATCGACGCGGAAGAAGGCCAAGGTGGGTTTGTCAGCCAATAAAGTCATGGCGACCGTTTTTTGTGATGCACACGGAATCCCTATTGATTACCTTCAAAAGGGAAGAATAATCAATGGCGAATATTATACCAACTTATTGGACCGATTCAATGACGATTTGAAGAAAAAACGACCGCATTTGGCCAAGAAAAAAGTTCTTTTCCACCAAGACAATGCAAGAGTGCACACATGTGTAGTCTCCATGGCGAAATTGCATAAATTGGGCTACGAATTGCTCCCTCATCCGCCCTATTCTCCGGATTTAGCCCCGAGTGACTATTTCTTGTTTCCAAGCTTAAAGAAATGGCTCGGCGGAAAGAGAATTGACTCCAATGATGAAATCATCTCACAAACAAATACCTATTTTGAGGACCTCGACAAATCTTTTTTTTTTGGAAGGGATAAAACAAAATGGAGAAACGTTAGACGAAGTGTATAGAGCTCAAAGGAGACTATGTTGGAAAATAAAATGATTTTTTGTCAAAAAACCTGTGTTTCATTAAAAAAGTCACGCCCTCGTAATAATAATTTATTCACCATAAATCCAATGTAACCATAAAAAGCAAATGAGTAACTAGTGAATAATATTGATCCAAATAGCATATATAATGCTGTACGTGGCGAAAAACATATATAATTAATCTAAAGTATATTTCAAAAATCGTGAAGAAAAAAATACACTGATATTGATCTAAATTCAAAAATACATTTCAAAAATCTATAAGAAACTATCAACGTACACAACACGTACCAACAAACACACTACAAAAAATAACAGCAATATTCTCCCAGCAGATACAGTGATAAAAGACAAAATTAGCAAAAAGAAACACATAACCCCGAAACAAAAACTAAACACCAGTCAGTGTTTTACATGATGTAAAGCAAAATTACAAGGTCTAAAATACAAAATCACGATTATAAAAAAACCACCAGTCCACTCTCGCAAAAATAAAACAGCAGAATACAGGACATAACACTATGGAGTCAAGGAGTCGCGGGCCAAAGGACTCCAGGGTGCAAGCTGAGGAAGTGGAAACAACAACATAAACTTTCGATTAAGCTTTCCCTAAGACTGTCATGCGCGGTGAAAAGCCGCATCCTGCAAGAGGTGGCCCTGCTAATAACTAAACATGACGGATCTAGACGTGGAGGTCGAACTAAACTCCCCTAATCTACAGTGTCACGTGACCCGTGCCTAGGGATGGATGGCACCAGGGCCATGGTGTCGTGAATGGAACCTCTGGAGTACCGGGCAACCCTCCAGAGTAACCCACCTTGCACCACACAGGGGGTTCTGATGGTGTGGATAGTATTTCCCCCATTCTCGTGGGAACAACATGAAGATAATAAATACATATAAAACCAAAACCAATGAGGCTCGAGGAGTGGCTCCGGCTACAGACTTGTGCCTTGAGTCTATTCCGGAAACGGAGACGAGCCAGGGGGCGGCAGCGTCCTCGAACTTTGGAGGTCTCACGACCGACGTAGATACGGAGGATCAGGGGGTAGCTTCGGCCACAGACTTGTCCCCGACACCCAAGCTGGAGGCTGGATTCCACCGGATGGCGGCGAGGTCCGCGGACTCTGGGGGTCTCTCCACCAGTGAGGACCCTACTGTAGGGGTAGAGGAACTGCCCCGGCAGTCCAAGCGTCTTTCCGGGGCGCAAAGAAGGAAGTTCCGGAGGGCGCAGAAAATGGCGACCGGGACGTGGACGGTCGAGAAACCTGTAAAGGCGCAAGAGGGGAGTGCGAGTGAAAAGAGAACGCGCTCGGACTCTAGCACGCCTACTACAGACAGACATCCCCTGGATAACCTGTGCCGGCCCGCATTCGCGGCACTGGCTGCGGAAAACGATTGGGGGCCTCAGTCAGATTTGGGAGAGGGCGGACTTGACAGCCGTCGAGCCCAAGGAACTCCCAAAGAGACGCAAGGTCCTCTTACGGATCCCTGACACCGTCCCACAGGAGACGGTGATCAGTAGACTGAAGATGCAGAACCCTGAACTGGGGACACAACACTGGTCGGTTCTAAGCAGGAAGGTAGAGGAGAAAGGACAGAGTCACGCCTTCTCGAATGACCAGGCGTCTTACAGAGCCCTTGAAGGAACCTCCTTCAAGGCATTCTGGGGCCTGGGAAGGATTAGCTTCCGCCCACTGGGGAAGCAACTACGGGTTAATGGGACTTAGGTTCCTTCAGGTTGTAACGTTTCTCCTAAGTGGAGAAATTATAATTTACACTATAAATAATATGTATTTTTAGGTAGCAGTTAAAAGACCGTAGTATCGAACTAAAGTGGTTTATTCTAGATAAAATACAGACAATAAAAGATAACATTCTGATAAGTAAGTATCACCTGATTTCTTATAATAATAGTATATCACACTCTTACCCTAATTGTTTAGAAGTTACATACCCCTAATTAACAATTCAAATATGTACATACATTGTTTTAAAAGTCAAAAGTATTAATGCAGTATTTAGGTACCTATGTACAAGTTGCGAGTTAAATAAACATTTTTACAAAAATTAATGTAGTCGGGCAGCTGTACAAAATATAATCGCGATATAAAATATATAATTAAATTTTTGTTATTGATTATTTCTCGGTCAGAAATCATATCGCGGGACCGTCTGCTTATCACTGTTTACACTTGCGATTTGCGATCAGCAGGTTTTCGACACTTATGACCTCACGTTCCTTTTCAGTTTCTTGTGATACAGGAAGTGTCTTATTTTTATTTACATTATCGCTGGGCACTGTGCTCTACGACGGCGTTCTGGGGTCACGTTAAAAAATTATTTTCTAATAATTCTGAGATAAAAAGGTCAGAATTCTGTGATAAAAACTCAGAATTCTGACATAAAAAGTCAGAATTCTGACATAAAAAGTCGGAATTCTGACATAAAAACTCAGAATACTGAGATAAAAAGTCGGAATTATTCGAGAGCTATACGACAGCATCCAGGTGGTACGACGGCGTTCTGGGGTCACGTTAAAAAATTATTTTCTAATAATTCTGAGATAAAAAGGTCAGAATTCTGTGATAAAAACTCAGAATTCTGACATAAAAAGTCAGAATTCTGACATAAAGAGTCGGAATTCTGACATAAAAACTCAGAATACTGAGATAAAAAGTCGGAATTATTCGAGAGCTATACGACAGCATCCAGGTGGTGCCACTTGCAAAACGTTTACCTATTGACTATTGATGTGTAATTAGGTAGGTAGCTCCTTTGACTATATATCAGAGATAGGTAGATAGTCAAAGAGAAGCTCTGCCTGTGCCGGTTTTATAGTTAGTTGATGGTGTTAAAAATGAAAAGAAAACAAAATTGGTTCATTGACTATTATTCTCGTTGTGTTAATAGACTAATGCATAGTACATAGGTGCATATATTACGATTTTACTAATTATGTACGTAAATAAGTCGTCATATAAATATACAAGTATATTATTGTTTTAATCGACATTATACCTCGGAAACTCTACCTGAATGAAAGTCAAGTCAGCCTTAGAAGCATATAAATAAATATGTTTGTGTTATTTTATCTGTAACGTCGGTCTATTTCGGCCAGTATGGCCAATCACCGACACCAGGGAGCAGTTTCACCTCGCTATCCTGGAAATTTTGCCGAACCCTGCCGTTCTGCAAGGATAGTAGGAATATTTAACGTGCCCAACATCACATGGACACGGGACCGACGGCTTTACGCCCCCTCCGAAGGGCGGAACGTGCAAACATTCAACTTGCTCAAATACAATGCCACAACCCCAGTTGATGTTAATGTTACAGTGTGTACTGAAAAAAGTTAAAGGAGAACCCTGCAATCGAACCCAGTACCCTTCGGTTCAGAGGCACACGTTCTTACGACTGAACTAGCGAGGCTCTTATAAATGAATAATCATGAGATAAACGTACGTTTGTTGTTGTTTGATGATTTGTTTTTATTGCTCGATAAACATCACCATCACAATCGAAATGCGATACCATCTGTCGCAATCGAGAATCTCCGTCTGTAACTGCCCATTTTAATGCAGTGTAGCTTCCACCTTCAATCAGTATTTTACCGTATATCCAGACGTTTTACTTTTGATCTACCTCTTCCTTTTTGTCTAGGTATGTATCTTTCAAATAAAATAACTACCAGGAAGATGTTTGTAAATATGTCCTATATATATGTCACCTCCTCTAACACACTTTTTTATTCGTGTTTCTATCGGTGTACCTTATTATCTTTGTCATTTTGCTCAATGTCCACATTTCAAAAGCTTCTATTCTCTTAGTGTCCTGCTTAGTTAACATCCACCCCATCATTATAATACTCCATACGCATGACTTGATAAACCTCATCCTTCAGCTCCAAATTAAATTCAATTTTTGATAGAAATAAGAAGTATATTTTGAGAAAATTTATATCATTAACCCTGCGTTAGAGGTAACATTGTTCGAAAATAAATATCAAGATTCACCCAACAATTTTTCATAGTTGTATAATAAATGTATATATATATATATATATATATATATATATATATATATATATATATATATATATATATATATGTAATGTGCATTCTTGAAATGACTTTCTCATTCTTGTGTTTTAAATTGTCTAATTTTAATAATACAAATAATAAGAAGGCAATTAATTCAGCAATAACAAATAACGTGACTTTCTAAAATAGTTTTATTTTTAAGGTTCACGTTATAAGCATACGGTTTTTACATTATTTTCTGGGTGAATAATTCAATTAGTTGACACAATTTTTTTACAATTTAATAGTCTAACTATGTAACATATTTTATTGTTACGTCTAAAAAATACACACTATAACAATTTCTAAGAAATATAAATAAAGTTATTTTTTCTTTGTGACATTGCAGCACCTGCATGTGTAGGGAGTCAGATTTGGTCGGAATTTATTTAAAAAAAGTTGGGGATAGACTGGCAGCAGCTAGAGTATCGTTTTATTCGTATTATTTTTATTATTAAAATTGGACAATTTAAAACACAAGAAAGAAAGTCATTTCAAGAATGTACATTATATATATATATATATATATATATATATATATATATATATATATATATATATATAAATATATATAAATAAATATATATATATATATATATATATATATATATATATATATATATATATATATATATATATATATATATATATATATATATATATAAATTTATTATAAATCTATGGAAAAATGTTGGGTGAATCTTGATATTAAATTTTGAACAATGTTACGTCTAACGCAGAGTTAAGGTTATGATTTTTTTTCAAAATATACTTCTTATTCTTTTCAAAAATTGAGTTTAATTTGGTTCTGAAGGGGGAGGTTTATCAAGTCATAAGTATGGAGTGTTATAATGATGAGGTGGACGTTGACAAAGCAGGACAGTAAGGGAATAGAAGCTTTTCTACTATGGATATTGAGCAAAATGACAAAGACAATAAGGTACACCGATAGAAACACGAATAAAAAAGTGTGCTAGAAGAGATGACAAAATAGTAATGCATGCTGAAAGAAATTGATAGGAGAAGGCATAATATATACGACATATTTTAAAACATCTTCTGATAGTTTTATTTGAAAGATATATACTTAGACAAAACGGAAGAGGTAGATCAAAAGTAAAGGTTCTGGAAACATGGTACAATATTGATTGAAGGTTGAAGCTACACTGAATTAAAATGAGCAGTTACAGAGGGAGAGTCACGATTGCGACAGATGGCATCGCATTTCGATTGTGATGATGATGATGATGGTTATCGAGCAACAAAAACAAATCATCACACAACAACAAACTTACGTTCATCTCATGGTTATTTATTTATAAGGGCCTCGGTAGTTCAGTAGTAAGAATGTGTCCCCTGAACCGAAAGGTACTTGGTTCTATTCCAGGGTTCTCCTTTCACTTTTTCAGTACATACTGTAACATTAACATCAACCGAAGTTTGAGAAAGTTGAATATCTGCACGTTCCGCCCTTTGAAGGGGGCGTAAAGCCTTTGGTCCCCTGTGCGATGCGATGTTGGGCACGTTAAATATTCCTACTATCCTTGCGGAACGGCAAGGTGTGGCAAAATTTCCAGGATAGCGAGTTGAAACTGCTCCCTGGTGTCGGTGATTGGTCATAGTCGCGGAAATAGACCGACGTTAAAGATACAAAAACAAACATATTTATTTATAAACTTCTAAGGCTGACTTGACTTTAATTCAGCTAAAGTTTCCATGGTATAATGCCGATTAAAGCAATAATATACTTGTATATTTATACGACGACTTATTTACGTACATAATTAGTAAAATTATAATATATGCACCTATGCACTATGCATTAGTCTACTAACGCAACGAGAATAATAGCCAATGAACTAATTTTCTTTTCCTTTAGTTTGTAAACCATCAACTAACTGTAAATCCGGCACAGGCAGAGCTACCCGCCTAATTACACATCAATAGTCAATAGGTAAACGTTTTGCAAGTGGACGCTGTCGTATGAAGCACTCGAATAATTCTGACTTTTTATCTCAGAATTCTGAGTTAAAAAAGTCAGAATTCCGACTTTTTATGTCATAATTCTGAGTTTTGATCTCAGAATTCTGAGTTTTTATGTCAGAATTCTGATTTTTTTAATCTCAGAATTCTGACTTTTTTATCTCAGAATTCTGACTTTTAGTGAATTTTCTTAAAAAAAATTCACTAATGAGGAGATCCCGACTTTTGAATTTTGAAAAAATTTCTTCAAATGAGCGCTAATTAGGCCCCCCAGAACACATATCCGGGGTCGGTTTAAATTTTTATATGTTTATATATATATATATATATATATATATATATATATATATATATATATATATATATATATATATATATATATATATATATATATATATATATATATATATATATATATATATCTATATATCTATATATATATATATATATATATATATATATATATATATGTATCACACCGATAACTCAAAAAATAATGGGCCGATTTTGATTAAATTTGGTGAATAAATTCCTTTTGCAAATGGCTTGGATAAGTTCGTTATCCAGGAAAATCGGTCCAGGTTTTCCCGGAAAATTTTGTGTTTTCTTTCAAAAAAAAATTATATCTCCGGAATTAACAAAGTAAGGGCAACCAAATTTCATATGCGGATTTATATCATTATAGGCAAGTTACCTACCAAAATTTAGCTCCGTAGGTTAAAGGATAAAAAAGTTACTGTTTTGAGCTATTGCGCATGCTCCGATAAGCATCTGAGTCCAGTCATTTTTATTACTACTTAGATCGTTGGTTGAGAACCCTATTTATCGGAGCATGCGCAATAGCTCAAAAAATACGTTCATCTGGCATTGAGCATCCTTGTCTAACAAGTAGCGTCGCGCGATCACTCTCTGTCACTTTATTTTTCATACCTAGCATCTTTTAGGGTAGGAAACTTTGATTTGCGGGTTTTTTATATAGGCACCTTTATACCATTAACTACGGAAAAAAATGAGCTTTAATGTGGTATAAATAAAATGAGTGTACGTTAAGAACGAAAAGTTTTAATAAAATTATACCTGTTTACACCTGACTGCGTAGAGGTAGCGGTTAAGCAATCAGCAGCAACTATGACGTTTCAGATATTTTAAATACACTGTTGTGAAGTTGTGTAGGTTTTATTTGCGTAAGATGTTAACGAAATGTTTCTCTAAAAGTAAATTAATTATATTTTAATTAATAATACTGGCGGGTAATTTTTAATTGGCACCTGATGAAAAGTGACTTCTCCTAGTTGTAAAAATACTTAAAAATTAAATCTTGATAATCTAGATTATTAATGTACTAATTTAGCAGCCGGATCCCGTACTATAATTACTTGCATCACTAGAGAGAATTAAAGGCGTCTGGATTATAATGTGCTAATACTTTAGATGAACAAATATCTTGTTTAATGAGTTCGAAAGAATTTTGTTGCTCAGGTGTCCACTTAAAAGGAACATTTTTCTTTAATAATTTATAAAGTGGAGATAAAACAGAGGATGCTTGGTTTAAAAATTTGGAATAAAAATTTACAAGTCCTAAAAGTGCTTTCAGTTCTGTAACATTGCTGGGAATTTTGCATTTATAAATAGCCTCCACTTTTTCTGCTGACGTTTTTATACCCTCTCTATTTATAACATAACCTAAATAATTAATTTCATTTTTACAAAATGTACATTTAGAAAATTGGATTTTTAATCCAAATTTATTTAGTCTGCTGAAAATATTATGCAAAAGTTTCGCATGATTTTCTTTATTTGTTGAAGACAACAATATGTTGTCCAAGAAAAGAGAAACGCCTTCCATACCTGCAAAAATATTTTCGATAATTCGTTGAAAAATACCCGGACTGGAACCAACTCCATAGGGTAACCGGCTGTATCTAAATAAACCTTTGTGAGTATTTATAGTAACCAGTTCTTTTGAATCATCGTCCAATTCAATTTGTGCATATGCCTGTGATAAATCAATTTTTGTAAAATATTGCCCATTTCGAACATTATATAACAAATCTTCTATTTTTGGTAAGGGATATTTATCTATATTTAATTTGGGATTTAAAGTAACTTTAAAATCGCCACAAATTCTGATTTCGCCATTTTTTTTGTAATATGGGGACAATTGGCGTCGCCCAATTACTATAATTTATTGGACTTAATATTCCCAGATTTACTAATTTGTCGAGTTCGACTTCAACCTTATTTTTGAGAGCAAAAGGTAGCGTTCTAGTATGGCAGAATACTGGTGAAGAATTAGATTTCAGATGTAAAATTGCTTTACCAATAGTACAAGTGCCTAATGTATTTTCGAAAACTTTTGGCTACACTTCTAGTAGCTGGTTACCAATATGTTCAGAGACTTGATTTGATTCCACGGATGAGAAATAATTTATTTTTAATATTGGATCAAGAGAAATATTTAAATCATTGATCCAGTTACGCCCGATGAAAGGTGGTCCCCCCTTTTGTAATAAATAATTTCAAATTATTTGTCACTGTTTCTTTATAACTTACTGTAACGCAAATATAGTCAAAGATTTGTATGCGTTGACCTATGTACGATTTCAAAACCAAATTGGAGCTGAAAAGTTTACATTGGTGGAAATATTTAAAATAAAATTTATCTGAAATAACAGAAAGCGCACAACCGGTGTCGATTTTCATTAAAATATTTACTTGATTAACTTTAATTGACACAGTCGTAGCTTTTTCATTGATATCTTTTATGTTAACAAAAACTCAAATTAAATTATCATCTACTTCGGTTGTTTCTTCCATAACTGAATCTGAAATATTAAAATTATTTCGAGAATGTTTGCTACGATTACTATTAACATATTTACAAACAGAACTTACATGGCCCAATTGGTTACATTTATAACAAATAGCTCTTTTGAAGTAACAATTACGTTCCTCATGATTATTTTCACCACAATGACCGCACGTCTTTTGTCTGTTAATGGCTGAGCTGGCCCTTCTTGTCCCATTGACACTTTGATGCGTTGGCTTCGATTTCTGAAACTGCCCTAAATTTAGTTTATGCAAATTTTTACCTTCAACTAATTTACTGTTGATTTGATTTCGGCAGACTCCATGTTGGTCGCTATATCATAGGCCATGGAGTACGTCAAATTCTTCTCGATGAACAACCGTTGTCGAATAGCATCATTTTTCAAACCATATACCAATTGGTCGCTGAGGTTTTCCTCTAAGGTGGCCCCAAAGTCACAATTTTTGGCCAGCTTTTTCAGTGTGGCTACAAACTCTGCTATTGACGCTGCTTCTTGATTCTGCTGCCGAAACTTATATCTTTCAGCTATCTCGGATGGTCTTGGGTCCAAGTGGTTCTTCATTAGGTCACTCAATTGGCTGAAAGTTTTTTCTTCCGGTTTCGCCGGACTACACAAGTCCGTGATTAATTCAAAAGCTTCTCTGCCTATCACTGTGAGCAGAATAGCTGTCTCCTTTTCTGGTTTCACGTCGTTGGCTTTGAAATATTGTTGTACCCGTGCAATGTACGTGCACCATTTATCTTCATTGAACTTAAAGTCACTAATTTTACCAATCGACATTTTGAGTTAATTAATTTGTAAACTTGGTTAAATTTAATTCTCTAATATTTAAACTTTATCCTCGTCGCCAGTGTAACGTTTCTCCTAAGTGGAGAAATTATAATTTAGACTATAAATAATATGTATTTTTAGGTAGCAGTTAAAAGACCGAAGTATCGAACTAAAGTGGTTTATTCTTAATAAAATACAGACAATAAAAGATAACATTCTGATAAGTAAATATCACCTGATTTCTTATAATACTATATCACAGAACAAAAATCTATCTAAAGCAACCTGTAAGTTTACACAGGTCAACCTCCAACACAGTAGGGCAGCCACGGCCGGACTACTGATGGCTCTGAGGAACACGGACGTGGCCCTCATCCAGGAACTGGACTCCTATAAAGGAGAGATCAAGGGACTCGGCGGAGCTGCTGGAAAGCTAATCTACAGCAGATCCAGCGAGAACCCGAGGGCCTGCATTTTTGTCAGGGAAGTGATAAAGTTTCTGCCTTTAATGAATTTCTGTTCCTGGGACATGGCAACGATCAAAATCCGATGTGGAGGAGCGGATGGGCCGAGGGACATTACTGTCGCGTCAGCCTATCTACCAGGGGATAGCACGGACCCTCCCCCACCCAACGAATTGGAGCAGCTGATGGTTGGTAGCAGAGCAGGTGGATGGCAGACCATCATCGGCATGGATGCGAACGTGCACCATGAGTTGTGGGGTAGCTCGTATAAAAACTCTAGGGGCGAGGCACTTTTACAATTCTTTATGAAATTTAATTTAGACATATTGAATAGAGGTAATAAACCGACCTTCGTCACAACACGGCGTGAGAAAGTTTTAGATATAACAGTTTCCACCCAGTTTCTGGGTGACTTTGTTAAGAGCTGGGCTGTGTCTGGGGAAGTGAGTAGCTCAGACCACAGATACATCCGGTTTGAAATCGCCAAAGTCGAAAGACAAACGGTATGGTACCGGGACCCCCGTAAGGCGGACTGGGAAGCCTGCAGGTCAGACCTAGCAGTGGAACTGCGGGGGGTTAAGAGTACCATAGACAATTCAATAGACCTCGAGATTGCGGCAGCCCAATTGCGAGACGCAATCACCTCGGCCTATAACGCCAGCTGCCCCCTGAACATGAGGGCGTCCACCAGGAATGTCCCGTGGTGGAACGAGGGCGATTACACAAGATCCTGTCCAAGGGCACTCGGACCAACATAGGCTCCATTAGAACACCCATGGGAGGCTTTACAAGCTGCAGGGATGAAACTATGAAAATTTTACTCCAGACGCACTTCCCCGGCTGTAACATGATAAACCAATCACCTCCGGACTAGGAATGATGGGCCATTAACAGCTTTAAGCCATACAAATCGCCGGGATTTGATGGAATAATGCCCATCATGCTCCAACAGGGGATATATATATATATATATATATATATATATATATATATATATATATATATATATATATATATATATATATATATATATAATATACTCGCGCCGGCGCCTACCCTCATTATGAGGGCCAGCCTGGCCCTGGGGTACATTTCGAGGGCATGGAGACTGGCCAGGGCTGTATTCATTCCTAAACCTGGGCGTCCAACAGACCAGGCAAAGTCCCTGAGGCCAATAAGTCTCATGTCCTTCTTGCTAAAAACAGTGGAAAAACAGACAGCACTGACAATGGTGGAAGGGTGGACGGTTAGTCAAGGGCTCGGGGTGAGCCCCGAGAAAGCTACGTCGTGCCGTTTACGAGGAGGAGGAAGTGCGAGAGCCACAGAACTCTCACTCTATACGGTAGGAGCATTCCAATGGCCAGGGAGGTAAAATATCTTGGGGTCGTATTTGACTCTAATCTAACCTGGAATGGTCACATTGGAAGAATACGCGTAAGGCAGTCATGACCTTAGGCGTCACTAGGCGGCTATATGGAAAAACGTGGGGACTAAGACCTAGTATGGCCCACTGGCTGTACATGAGGGTGGTCAGACCATCGTTAACATACGCGGCACTGGTCTGGTGGCCTAAGGTGACACAATCCAGTGTCAAATAAAAACTAGGCATGATCCAAAGGATGGCTTGCCTAGGCATCACAGGGGCCATATCTTTAACCCCAACAGCCGCCATGGAGGTGTTGCTAGATCTGTCCCCTCTAGACTCAGTTATTATGGGGGAGGCCAGGCTAGGACTATACAGGCTAGCCTGTAATGGTAGACTGAAGATCAACCAATGCTTCAGGGGCCACTGCAAAATTCAGGAGATCGTGAAGGAGCTCATGCTTGAAATGAGGTCAGACTTCGCGAGCCCGCGAATCTGCAGGGAAAACAACTTTACAGTGGAAATCCCCGAACGCGAGGCATGGTGGGAGGAACGCCGGGCATACCACGGGACGCGCTCGTCTGGTTCATCGACAGATCCGGCGGAGATCGTGGGACGGGGGCAGGTGTTTATTCGGAAGTACCGAGGGTAAGTCATAGTATTTCCCTCGGAGCCCATGCAACGGTCTTTCAGGCCGAAATGTAAGCCATCCTGCACTGTATGTGGGAGAACAAGAGGAGGGGCTACACCAACAAGCGAATCCTCATAGCCCCAGACAGTCAGGCAGCCCTTAAGGCCCTATAATTCCTGGCTGGTGAGTGAGTGCCGAGACGAGACGAGCGACCTGGCTGGGCAGAATTAGGTCACCGACATCTGGGTGCCGGGTAACTCGAGGGTCAAAGGCAATGAATAAGCTGACAGTCTCGCGAAGAGAGGGTCAGCAGAACCATTTATGGGACCAGAACCGGCTCTGGGCGTGACAAAGAGGGAGGAGGGGGAATCAGCCCAGCACATCTTGTGACAGTGTAAAGCTCTGTATCGCAAAAGACAACTGATCTACGGTCAGTCTAGACCGGTGACAGAGCAATATAAAACTACACCATACCAATCGCTGTGTTGTTGTTATAGACAAACCTTATTAAGGCGACTTTTATTAATTTTTTTAAATATATCAGAATAAATGTGTGCTTTTGTAAAGGTGTGACTATATATGCATCAAGATTATTCAAGATTGTCGCTTATTAACATTTGAAATATTTTTATAACTCTTTGCAACAAAGCAATTGCTGTATGTAGATTTTTTTATACTTTTATTTACTATTTACTATTTTTTTTAGATAAAACTCGCTACCACAAGTAACTTGCTGCATACAAGTTTTTTAACAAATATTTACTGTTTAACAACAGGAATTTTTTATGCATATTTGTTACCATTACGCATTTACTGTGCCCATACTTTTTTATTATTGCGAAACAAAAAATTTTATCAGGTGCCTTTTATTAATTTTTCTCAAGTATCGGAATAAATGTGTGCTTTTCTGAAGGCTTCACTATATATGTATCAAGATTTTTGAAGATTCTAGCTGAATGGGAAGGATTTAATATTTGAAATGAATGAAAAACTTTTTTAAATACTTTTATATACTACCTATTTAATTATCAATTTTTTAAATTAAAACTCGCTACCACAACAAATTCGCTACCAAAACGTACTTGCTGCGTCAACACTATTTTGTTATTGCAAATAGATAACTCTTATTAGGTGCCTCTTATTATTATTTTTTCAAATATCATAAAAGATTTGTTAGTTTGGCCATTTAGGTTTGCCTAAAATGGTCTTATATAAATTCAAAACAAGGGTTCTTTTAACTTAATTATAGGTATACAATATCAACACGCAAACGTGTTAAGCAAATTGTGTATTGCATAAACTTTCAGCACTTCCGTCATGAATTACAGTCGACCAATAAATTAGTGTACGTCCGCCTAAATGGATTGGTGTGTGCAGGGGTTGCATAAATGTAGGCGCTGTCGGTCGAACGATACGCACTCATGGCGAGTCACAGTCGGAATAAATTAAACATACTTCAGTGGAATGCTCGATCAATTGCCCAAAACAAATACATTTATTACAATATGTAATACATAATCGAGTAGATGTTATCATAATAAGTGAAACTTGGTTAAAACCAAAACACGACAAATATAGTTTTAAAGGGTATAGATTGGTGCGTAAGGACAGAATTGGAAGAACGGTGGGGGCGTAGACATTTTAATGAAGAATAATTTAGATTTTCAGGAAATACTCATAGCAAACTAATCAAACAGTGACTTATATATTTGTGCTATACCTATATCTTACTAATGTTAATCTAGCCATAGTTTCACTGTATAAACCACCAGATATTGCTGTATCTACAAATGAGTCGACAGCAATTTTTCAACAGTGTAATATATATTATATGGTGGTGATTTCAATACACATCATAGTCTATGGGGATCTCCTAGAGATGATCACCATGGTACTTGTTTATACAATGCCTTGGATAATATGAATTATGTAATACTGAACACGGGTTTACCAACTAAAGTTTGTAAACCGTTGGAATCGCCGTCTATGATCGACATTATTTTTGTAAATTCCCAGCTGACAAACACAGCTTCCTTGAATGTACTCGGTGATAGCATGGGATCTGATCATTATCGAATTTTGATTGAACTGTGGCAGCTTTACTTTAGAACATAACATTCCTTACGCTAAGTGTAAGGATACCAGTGCTGACCGGGATGCATCCCGGGTGGCTCTAGATGATATATTGTTAACGGTTTCTACAAATGGGCATATCAGTGAATATTACTTTTTTTATGATTGCTATTAATTTTGCAGCAAGCCAAACGATTCAATAGACGAAGATTGTGAAGGCAGAAAACAAAGAGTCAGCTTGGTGGAATAATGTCAGAGTGGAAATCAGAAAAGAAAAAACGCCTTAGCTAGATACAAACATGCATCAAACTGGAAAAAATACCTTAGTTATAAAAACGCGGAAGCACAAGCTAAAAAGCTATATAAATCTAACGGAAAGCAATCATGGAAAAATTATGTAAATGGCGTAAGTATGCAGACAAACATAGCGGCAATATGGAAGCAGGTTAGAAAAAAGAAATGCCATGGAACGTCTTCAACTCGTAGGATGCCAGAAAATGTAATTAAGGAATTTTTAAATAAATTAGGTCGCCCAGGCGCTTCAAGTTTTCGGACATACTTTTATTGCAGAAGAGGCAGCAAATTTCATGGATTTACCTTTCACAGTTAGCCAACTCAATGTTGTGTTAGAATCACTGAGACAAAATACATCACCAGGCATGGATAAAATCACATATTATATCATTAATAACTTGACAACAATGGCAAAACATATGTTGTTACAAATTTACAATGATTGGTGGATTAACGGCAATTATGTAGAAGACCTTAGAGACCATTATATGCTTACTTTTAAAATATCGGAAAAATGAAAATTTGACAACTTCTTACAGACCTATATCTCTTCTGGACTGCCTGCTAAAAGTCTTTGAGGATATGATTAAAAGACGAGTAGAATTTCATCTTGAAGCAAAACAACTTTTGCCGTATACACAGTATGGGTTCAGAAACGGCCTGGGTATTAATGGATGCAATTAGCAAATTAGTGACGGGTATACAGTTTGCTATGTCAAAAAATGTGTATGTTGTATGTCTGTTTGTCGATGTAAAAGGAGCATATGACGCAGTCGATTGCAATTTATTGTTTAGAGACCTGGTAGAGTGTGGTCTGTCTAAGAATGCTGCCACAAATATTGTTCAACTCTACAACGAACGAAAAGTATACGTTAGGGATAGGAACAACAAATTTCATGGCTCAATAACAGCACTACATGGAATACCACAAGGCTCTAAGTTGAGTCCTCTCTTATTCAATGTCTATACTAAAGACTTTCATATGCCGTGGGACAATAGTATAAGATCAATTCATACGCCGACGATTTCTGCATTTATATTGTGCAGCCCTCATACTCCCACTGTGTTACAAAACTGAGACATATTGCTTATAATTTGAGGCAATAGACACAAGAGGGAGGATTTGAAATAAACGCGGAAGAAACGGTGGCAATGTTCTTCACCCGATATCATCGAATAACTTTACCTAGCCACATAAGGACAAGGTTTTATACAATCAAGGTTGTTAATTTTTACAAATATCTAGGAATAATTATCGACGAAAAGCTGTTGTGGACTGAACACATAAGATATGTAAAGTCTAGGTGCGAGAATGGCCTGAACTTACTACGAGCAACCATTGGTTATAGTTGGGGTGCAGATGTAGATATATCGCTACTATTTTATAGAACTTACATTATGTCGATTCTGGACTACGGGTGTATTGTGTATGGCTCAAATTCCAAAACTACCCTTAAAGAAGTGGAAAGAGTACAAGTTAAGGCATTGAGGATATTTGAGAGCAATGAAATCGTCACCTTGTCCCGTTATATTTACTGAATCTAATGAACGTCCATTCCATCTTTGAATTGAACAATTAGCATACCAGTATGTCCTGAAGTTGAGAGGCAAAGAAGACAGCGAACTGCTTGTAATACATCATCTTTGGACAGAAACCTTATCTAATATATATATCGGAGGATAAAAACCAAGCCACCCATAACAGACGGTTATATGGCAACAATGGAGTAGAAAGATTGCTAACTAGTACGGCAAGAACTCCGGCTGCAGAAAAATGTAGTCACTTTTATAACAAATTCAAAGTGTTAGTATCAATTTATACTGAAAACACCGTATTGAATAAAGCTCTGTTGCTTCGTCTTATAGACAAATATTCAAGATACACACACATCTATATGGACGGGTCTAAAAACTCTCCCGGTACAGGAGCAGCTGTTTACATAACACACTTAAACGTCAGGCTACAATACAAACTTGATGATATCACATCAGTATATACCGCAGAATTTACCGCCATTGAAATGGCACTAAATTGGGTTAACGACAGCAAATGCAACTCGCTTATATTTAGTGATTCATTATCAGTTTTGCAATTCCTAAAAAGATACAAGCCAGAAAATCTTAGAAATCGCGATATAACAAAATTAGTTTACACATACAGAGAAATGACAGTTATTAATGATGTAATATTCATATGGGTGAAAGGACATAGTCAGATAATAGGAAACGAGATTGCTGATAAACTAACCAGAGAAGCTATAGTAACTGGGAAAATTCTCAACAAGGCAACTTTGTCTGATGTAACAGCTTATCTAAGGCATTCTGCTGGGAGAAAATGGGCAGAATAATCGGATGCATATATAAAAATATCTAATAACCATTATGTACTACTAAACCCAAATCTAACAAAAAGGTACTCATAAATATCGCGAATGACAACACCTCAGGAACGAAAAGAAATTTACAAATTAAAAAAGCATTTGAAGTTGGCAAAGAGTAAGGGACTGAACACTTATATTAAAGGAAAGAGGCTGTATATAAACAATAAGCAATACGTGGCTTGACGATATAGAGAGTGATATTGGGGAAGACAACGAAGATGGAGCAGTGATCAACAGCGCATCGAAATCTCCAGTCAATGATGCGGACATAACACAGACTTCCTTGCCGCTAAAAAAAATCAAAAAATCAGGTAGTGCTATCTAAGCAGCTGTCACAGCAGATCACATTAGGTGGTAAAGCTCAGGAACCACACAGTGAAAAATTTGCAGGCGAAAAGTTGCATAGACCGCTGATAACTGGAATCTCTCAGAGTAATAGGAACCAGGGCAAAGCGTCACCTTCTACTAGTGAAACAAAGAATAACGTCACTGTTCCATGGAAAGATACGCATTTGATCACAAGGTCGGGTGTGAAGAAGAAGTAGACTCATTTTGTGCTGAGCAGTGTAAGTTGAGGTATTTTTGATTTTTCATTCGTGTATAAGTTTCGTGATAAAAAGTTGTTAACTTTGCTTTCCTGGATGAGCATACATCGGTGACGATTTAATTTGTTCTTGTATGTTTATGTTGCATTCAATAGTTTGCTAGCATGCAGCAAAAAGAGACATTTTTCTAATGGAGTGCGTATTGTTCGACCGACAGCGCCTACATGTATGCAACCCCTGCCTACACCAATTCATTTAGGCGGACGTACAATAATATATTGGTCGAGTATATTTCATCGCGGTAGTGTTTAAGTTTATGCAATAGGCAATTTGCTTAACACCTTTGCGTGTATAGTATAGTATAGTGTATAGTATAGCTATGATTAAGTTAAAAGAGCTCTTGTTTTGAATATATAAGACCATTTTAAAGCAAACCTAAATAGCCAAACTAACAGATATTTTCTGATATTTGAAAAAAATAAATAAAATGCACCTAATAATAGTTATTCATTTGCAATAACAAAATAGTGTTGACTCAGAAAGTGCGTTTTGGTAGCGAATTTGTTGTGGTAGCGAGTTTAAAAAAATTAGTAATCAAATAGTAAATAAAAGTATTAAAAAAGTTTTTCATTCACTTCAAATCTTAAATCATTCCCATTCAGCTAGAATCTTCACAAATCTTGATACATATATAGTGAAGCCTTCAGAAAAGCACACATTTATTCCGATACTTGAGAAAAATTAATAAGAGGCACTTCATAAGATTTGTTAATTCGCAATAACAAAAAAGTGTGGGCGCAGCAAATGCATAATGGTAACAAATTTGTATAAAAAATTCCTGTTAAACAGTAAATATTTGTTAAAAAACTTGTATGCGGCAAGTTACTTGTGGTAGCGAGTTTTATTTAAAAAAAAGTAAATAGTAAATAAAAGTATAAAAAGAGTCTACATACAGCAACTGCATTGTCACAAAGAGTTATAAAAATATTTCAAATCTTAATAAGCGAGAACCTTGAATAATCTTGATGCATATATAGTCACACCTTTACAAAAGCACACATTTATTCTGATATATTTGAAAAAATTAATAAAAATAAAAGGCGCCTTAATAAGGTTTGTCTATAAGAACAAAAAAGTGTGGCCGCAGCAAGTGCGTTATGACAGCGAATTTTCATAAAACATACTTAAACTAAAATAGTAAATATATGTCCAAATTGTAAATAAAATTTTTAAAAGTTTTTCAGACCATTTCAGTTCCAACCTTATTTATCTGTCAGTTTATTATTAATAGCCGGACAATTTAATTTGTTATCAATGAATATTATAAAAATGTGCAGATTGAGAAATGTTATATGTCGGGAGAACTCCCCACTGAGTTTATAAAGAATTAAAGTATTACTAGGTATTCCAAAAACATTGAATGCGCGAAAATACAACCAGCATAAGAAAATAAGTGTACAATCATGTGGCGAACATTCTGATACTCATAATAAAAAGTCTGGATGCGACAAAGTGCGCTATGGAAGTGAGTGTTCATATAAGTGATCTAAAATTTTTGTTATATATATATATATATATATATATATATATATATATATATATATATATATATATATATATATATATATGTATATAATTATAATTATTATTATTATTATTATTATTATTATTTTATGGCAGTGAAATATTTTTATAACCTTTCGCCCTCGATAATAAACTTTGAAATATATATCTGCAGCAAATAAGCATTAAAAAATAATATAAAATACAGCTTTTTCCTTGTTTATTTTGGTCATTATTAAAAAAAAATTTTTGAAAAATAACTTTGCGCCAATTGAGGCATTACAAAATAATGTGAGTCAGCTTTTTTGAAAATATTTGGCAATAAAAGAAGAAAACAAAAAATTATGAAAATCTGGTTTTTCTTTAAATCAAATTGTTTTAATGAAAACATTGAATAAAACGTATCATTCGATTTTTTTACGACAATAACAGAACTGCCTGTCATTCTCCATAGTTTCCTTGAGTGTGGAAATTGTAATTCAGGCTTACAAATATTTATATCTTCTTCAAAAACAACGATTTATCCATAAGTATATTTATTTATATCTACCTCAACTTTTTTTTTTACACAAATAACTTTAATGGCATGACCACATATTCAATTTCAATGTTTTTTTTCTTCATTGCCTATATACGTTTATAAAAAAAGAAGTACTTAACCTTCTGCCCTCAACCATAAATTTTCAAAAAATTGTGCAACTATGCATTATAAAATGTGAAAAAGTAGATGCCATCAAAGATAACCTTCTTGAAAATAAATGCTTAATAATATGTGGATTCACTTTAAATCACATTTTTTGTAATTAAAATATGGAATAAATCTTATATCAATCGATTTTTTTTATTAGAAAATGACCTTTTGATTAAGGTGAGTCAGGATTGAGTTTCATACTTATTTACATATATAACAATCAATTACCCATAAGTATGTTTATTTGTATCTAATAACTCAACATATTTTTTTACACAAATAACTTTATTATGTAAGCCATTTTAAATATAACGAGTGCGTATTGCCCCATGTCATATTTTGCAACTAAATATGAATCAGAAATCAATATTAGGCTTCAGCCAGTCGGCCAGACAAATACTGAAAAAGCGGTATTCTCGGTCGAATCGTCACTCTATTGTAGTGTCGACTTTACGCTCTGTCGGCCCAACTAACTTTCGGCCGAACGATATGCCACGTCCCTAATGCTAGAATGTTTTGTATCTTATTGGACTTATCCTTATTGACCGTTTTAGTTGTGTTTCCATTTTAGTGAATTTTCTTAAAAAAAATTCACTAATGAGGAGATCCCGACTTTTGAATTTTGAAAAAATTTCTTCAAATGAGCGCTAATTAGGCCCCCCAGAAAACATATCTGGGGTCAGTTTCAATTTTTATATGTTTATATATATATATATATATATATATATATATATATATATATATATATATATATATATATATATATATATATTTATATATATATATACAGGGTGTTCAAATAAGGGCACGGACCGGCTATATCTCGAAAACCGTCACAGCTGCAGCTTTCGGAAAAAAATTAGCATAAGTAAAGTAGCCATGAGAAAATGTTGGAAATTATTTTCAGCTTCCTAAATCTGCCGCTAGGTGGCGAAAATGCCATGGCATACCTAAAATCATTAATTTCTCGAAAATCTTGACGCATAACATAAACTGGTTTTAGGTAATTTGTAATGAACGTTCACTTACCTACAACTTCTGTTAAAAAAAAATTTTCCTTATAGACCAGTGGCGGAGGTAAGGGGCGAGGATTTTTTTTATAAACAAATGCCTATAACTTGATAACCAGTAGAGATAATTTCAAGATTTTTGGCTTGTTGGAAAGAGATCTCATAAGAAATTCCACGTATTAGTATTTTAAATTCACAGTCACACATGCACAAAATATAGAGGGCGTCAGAGTAGACGAGTCTAAGTTTATTAAATTTTATGAAAAATTTCAAATGGCAGCATAGTATTATAATATAACTATCGAAAAGTAGAGGAAGTTAGAAAGAACTCAGTGAAACCCCAAAACGAATATGTTTTTCCGTTTCAGAGAAAACTCGAATTTTATGTATTTTGGTGCTTATTATGCCATTTCTCAAAATTAAATATGAATATAGCAAAATCTCTATAGAATATTTGTTTTCAGGCATCGTTATACAAATTAACATAGTTACCAATAACAATTAATCACTTTAATATGAAATATATTTATTACCTTATCATAAAACTAAGATACAAGAGGCAATAATCAAATTTAAGGTTATATTCGTAAATTAAGTGATTGTATTATGAAGACGAAACTATATGAATGTAAAACACCTAAAATTTAACTAACATCTGTACACCCTACGCACTAAAGCAAAATACGATAAATATTATTTGATTATATCCCTGAAGGTATCTACTTTAAATTAGAATACCATGTCTGCCAAGTGGACACGGACACGGAATGAACTCAAACTTTATTACAATCTTTATACAAATTAACGTACTTACCAATAGCATTTATATCACTTAAAAAGGAAATAAATTTATTACTTTATTAAAATTACAATACAGAAGTAATGGAGAAGTCATGAAAAAAGTAATTAATATTGTGGCGGTGGTTCCGACCGCAGTGTTTTAGTCAACACTACCCTATGTTTCTCTTGACAGCTAAAACGTTGCGTTACGTTATTCGACAGCAAGCTGTCAAGAACTACTATATAAGAGACACCAGGGATCTCTCTCGCTCTCTCCTCGCTACTAACCGACACAGTGAAGATACGTCTCTCCACGCTCGGTCAGTTATCTGTTATGTGCTGTCTGTGATTGTTTTATAGTTAAATGTATAGTTTATTCAGTTAGTGAAATAATAAAGTATATTAAATGTTTACGTATGGATTTAATATCAACAAGTGCAATTAACATCCATATTGGTGACCCCGTGCCGCAAGCCGAAGATGCCCAGCCTGATGTTCCAGCCGACGTCGCCTAACTTCCACGCACGTGCTCATGCCTACAGAAAACTAATATCTAAACAGGTCAGTCTTTTCTAATTTAAAAATTATCTGATTTTTTTCACAATGGCCGAAGATTCTTCAAGCAGCAATATCATGGCAAGGGTTGCAATAAAATTACCTCCTATATGGAGACGTAACGTGAAAATCTGGCAAATGCAGGTTGACGCCCAGTTTGATATATCGCAGATCAGTTCTGAAAAGACAAAATTCAGTCATGTACTCGCTATACTCGATCCTGATGTCGCAGAGTCAATTTCAGATTTTTTAACCCAACCATTATCATCAACCCCCTATTCAGATCTAATGAAACGTCTTTTATTAGAATTTGAAGAGTCCGATAGTCGCAAACTAAATAAACTTTTAACAGAATTAGAATTAGGCGACAGAAAACCATCGCAACTTTTACGCGAAATGAAGTTTTTAGCCGGTAGTCAGATTGGAGAAAATTTCCTTAAAATTTTATTTCTACAACGTTTACCAGTCAACGTTCGTTCAATTTTGGCTTTGAGCAACGATTCTCTAGAAAATTTGTCGGTTACAGCAGACAAAATCGTGGAATTTTCCAGAGATAAATACAACGTGGCTGAAATTCAGTCACGCGAGCCCGACAAGCTAGCCAAATTAGAAGCGCAATTAGAGAAGCTAACAGCATCAGTCAACGAATTGCGAACGCGTTCCCGATCTACCTCCCGAGAAAGACCCAAGCTTTCTCGAAACTCCATAACCGCAAATTCCTCAACCTCCACGTGTTGGTATCATGAACGATTTGGCAACAAGGCCAAACGTTGCATCCAACCTTGCAATTTCAAAGCAAAACATGTGTCGGAAAACTAATAAGGCACTCCCTCCACGCGGCAGGAGACGAGAGCCACCTAACACGCCGCCTTTTTATTTTTGATAGACGCTCCAATATGAAATTTCTAATCGACTCTGGAGCGGATATTTCAGTTATTCCACCCACTCACGACCAACGGAAATTTCAATCGAAACGTACCTTGTATGCTGCAAACGGGACCCCTATTCATACCTATGGCGAACAACTATTAGATTTGGATCTAGGTTTACGCCGTAGGTTCTGCTGGCCCTTCACACTTGCCGATATCAAGCAACCAATTATAGGCGCTGATTTTCTAGCAGAGTTTGCTTTACTTGTAGATATGAAACATAGACGTTTAATCGATACAAAGACAAACCTCTCTAAGACCGGTGCTAACCCACCACCAGGATTTAATTCTAAAATTCATCTCGTAGACCCGACACACCAGTACTTCAAATTGCTACAACAATTTCCTGACCTGTTTAAGGAAACTTCTTCTAGCAACCTTCCAGAGGTTGAGTTCTTCCATACTATAAGTACGGAAGGACCACCTGTCACTGCAAAAGCTAGAAGATTGCCCCCGGAAAAGCTAGCTCAAGCAAAGCTAGAATTTCAGCACATGATGGACTTGGGAATTTGTAGACCCTCCAAAAGTCCATGGTCAAGCCCCCTCCACATGGTGCAAAAAAAGGATGGCTCATGGAGACCATGTGGGGATTACCGAGCACTAAACGCTAAAACAATCCCAGACAAATATCCCATTCCAAATTTGCAGGATTTTAATGCCCAGTTAGAAGGCAAACGTATTTTTTCAAAATTAGATATCATTCGCGCTTTCCATCACATCCCAGTAGCACCTCAAGATATTCCCAAAACAGCAGTCATAACTCCATTTGGGTTATTCGAATTTGTTAAAACCCCATTTGGCCTTCGTAATTCAGCACAAACATTTCAAAGATATTTACATTCAATTTTAAGACATCTTGACTTTGCCTACTCCTATCTTGACGATATTCTCGTTGCATCAGCCTCTGAAAAAGAACATCAAGAGCATCTAGCAAAACTTGTTCAGACACTTCAAGACAACGGCATCCGTATCAATTCATCTAAATGTGAATTCGGAGTGGCCGAAATTTCATTTTTAGGTTTTCGTGTAAATAAATCTGGATTATTTCCACTTCCTGAACGCATCAAAGCTATTACCGACCTACCTCTTCCCGATACCATTGAAAAACTCAGAAGATTTCTAGGTCTCATAAATTTCTACCGTCGTTCTCTTCCACGTGCTGCGGAAATTCAGCAACCACTATTCGACCTCTGCCAGAATCCCAAAAAACGCGACAAACGTAAAATCGAGTGGACTCCTCAGACTCGAGAAGCATTCGAACGTTTGAAAGAGGCACTAAAAAACGCTACACTAATAGCTCATCCGTCTTCTTCGCTACCACTGATTCTCCATGTCGATGCTTCTGATTATGCCGTAGGCGCTTCCCTCCAACAATTACGTGATCAAACACTAGAACCCCTAGGTTTCTACTCTAAAAAGCTTACTTCAGCCCAAAAATCTTACAGCACCTACGATCGCGAACTTCTAGCTGCTTATCAGGCAGTTAAATACTTTAGATATACCCTAGAAGGTCGCCATTTCACCATTTATACGGACCACAAACCTTTGACATACGCTTTTGAACAACGCGTCGATAAAGCATCTCCAAGGCAACTACGACATTTAGACTTCCTAGGTCAATTTACCACAGACATTCGCTACATACCAGGTCCTACAAACATTCCCGCAGACTATTGTTCTCGCATTGAAACAATTTCACTTTCTTCCACTGTGTCACTCCAAGAAATTGCGCAAGCTCAGTCATCTTGTGAGGAACTCAAACACCTTCTGCAGTCTAAATCTTCCTCATACAAATTTCAAAACATGCCTCTTGACAACGGAATGAATCTTATTTGCGATTCTTCTTCAAAGAAACTTCGCCCATTCATTCCGCTCAAATTTCGCCGAAAGATTTTCGATTCTATCCACAATTTATCTCACCCAGGCATATCAGCTTCAGTCGATCTGGTCCAGGATAGATTTTGTTGGCCCAAATTGAAACGCGATGTATCTCTTTGGTCTAAAACTTGCATTCCCTGCCAGAAAGTCAAGATATGGAGACACACTTCCAGTGCCATTGGACAATACACCCCAGCCATGAGAAGATTCTCGCATATAAATGTTGACATTGTGGGACCATTACCACTATCACAAGGTCAACGCTATCTGTTAACAATAATAGACAGATTTTCTCGATGGCCCGAAGCAATTCCATTGTCAGATATTACAGCAGAAACAGTAGCGAACACTATTTTATCATGCTGGATCTCTCGTTTCGGTGTTCCGCAATACATCACCACAGACAGAGGTAAACAATTCGATTGCCACCTTTTCTCACACCTCACTAAAACACTAGGTGCAGACCACATCAAGACCACAGCTTACCACCCAGCAGCAAATGGTGTAATCGAGAGATGGCATAGAGTTCTGAAACAGGCCTTGAAAGCTCATATGGACGAAAACTGGGTCGCTAAATTGCCAATTGTGTTACTAGGACTCAGATCGTACATAATTCCAGAATATCGCTCAACACCCGCTGAAATAGTCTATGGAGAATCAATCAAACTTCCCACCGACTTTTTCAACAGCACACAAGCTCATGATGTTCCACCACTTATATCTCAGCTGAAAGAAGACATAAGGAAACTTCGACCAGTACCTTTTAAACACCATACTGCAAAAAAGGTATTTGTCCATCCTAAGCTTATGGAAGCTCCTTTTGTTTTTGTTCGCATTGATATTCCGCGAAAAACTCTCGAACCAGTTTATGACGGCCCCTTTGAAGTGTTATCCCGAACTGACAAAGTCTTCAAAATCAAGAAATCACACGGAGAAGAGACAATTTCTGTTGACCGTCTTAAACCCGCATTCATTCTTTGTGATAACGAACAGACAACTTTCCACCCTCAGAGACATCCTAGTGAAACTGAAAGTGACAGTGAAAGTCCAACACCTAGTGAAACTGAAAGTGACAGTGAAAGTCCAACACCCAGTGAAACTGAAAGTGACAGTGAAGTTCCCGTTCCCGTTCAAACTACACGCCATGGACGTAGAGTTCGATTTCCACGAAGATACTTGAACTAATAGCGTTGCCACTGAGAGGGGAGTATGTGGCGGTGGTTCCGACCGCAGTGTTTTAGTCAACACTACCCTATGTTTCTCTTGACAGCTAAAACGTTGCGTTACGTTATTCGACAGCAAGCTGTCAAGAACTACTATATAAGAGACACCAGGGATCTCTCTCGCTCTCTCCTCGCTACTAACCGACACAGTGAAGATACGTCTCTCCACGCTCGGTCAGTTATCTGTTATGTGCTGTCTGTGATTGTTTTATAGTTAAATGTATAGTTTATTCAGTTAGTGAAATAATAAAGTATATTAAATGTTTACGTATGGATTTAATATCAACAAGTGCAATTAACATCCATAAATATTATGAAAACGAAACACTTTTCATTAGGCGTTTAGAGAAAATGCTAAGTATTTATTTTGAAAATTCATTCCATACATGTCTTTATCATAATATAGTAATAAATACAAGCATTGTCTACAATTATTTAAACACTTGTTAATACACATGTAAAATTCATATGCAGTTTTGTACTTCAATCAATGTGGTGCATGTGTTGTCAGCGAAGGTAAGACAATTGAAAGAATTTGTTTTATAGACGTCAAAATCTTATGTTCAATTTATTACTGATCTTATTAATTATTTCTAGTGTTTCTGTGTGTTTTTTATTGATAGTTAGTATTTTACGTTTTCAGGATGTCTTATTCCAACGAGGAAGCATCTGATATGTTTGAAATTTATTTACAATGTTTTCGGAATTCTGTTATCGCATCACGAGAATATGTATTAAGGTACCCCCATAGAGACATTACTCAAGAGAGGTGTCTAGTCGCATTGCAAGATATATGCAGGAAACTGGATCTGTAAGGCACACCGGGAGACAAGTCAGAGCTCGTAGGATTAGAAATGAAGAAAACATTACTAATGTAATTGCTCTTGTTACCACAAATCCACATATTAGTGTACGACAAATTTCTAGAAACTTAGGTGTGACCGTAGGATCTGTATACAATATTTTAAAAGACCATAATATGCACCCATATCACATAGTATTGCATCAGGCGCTAAATGAAGCTGATTGTGACCATAGACTGAATTATTGCCATTGGATGCTGAGCATCCTAAAAGAAACACCACGATTTCTATCCCAAATACTATGGACAGATGAAGCAACATTTTCAAATTGTGGATAAGTAAATCTCCATAATATGCACTATTGGTCGGACAGTAATCCCCATTGGATGAGAGAATTAGATCGGTAAAATCGATGGACTCTAAACGTATGGTGTGGTATAGCTGAAGGGAAATTTGTTGGACCATATTTTTTTACGGAGATCTGTATTTAAATTTTTTAACTCAAAGCTTAAAAATGTTATTGGAAGACATTTGCCTAGAAACAAGATTAATAATGTGGTTGCAACATGACGGGTGTCCAGCACACTTCGCGCAAATTGTACGCGAATATCTTAATGTTCAATTTCCAAATCGGTGGATAGAAAGAGGAAGCTTATTTCCATGGCCACCCAGATCACCTGATTTGACTTGCATAGATTTTTATTTATGGGGGAGAGTGAAAGATTTGGTATATCAAACTCTAAAAACGACTAGAGAAAATATGATGGATACAAGTTGCTGTTAATAGCATATCTACGGCTGAAGTTCAAACGGCGGTAGCCTCTACTCGTCAGAGATTAGTTAAATGTATACATAAAAACAGACAGCAGTTTGAACATTTGTAAATAATTATATGTTAGTTAAATTTTAGGTGTTTTACATTCATATAGTTTCGTTTTCATAATACAATTACTTAATTTACGAATATAACCTTAAATTCGATTATTGGCTCTTGTATCTTAGTTTTGTGATAAGGTGATAAATATATTTCATATTAAAGTGATTAATTGTTATTGATAACTATGTTAATTTGTATAACGATGCCTGAAAACAAATATTCTATAGAGATTTTTCTATATTCATATTTAATTTTGAGAAATGGCATAATAAGCACCAAAATACATAAAATTCGAGTTTTCTCTGAAACGGAAAAACATATTCGTTTTGGGTTTTCACTGAGTTCTTTCTAACTTCATCTACTTTTCGACAGTTATATTATAATACTATGCTGCCATTTGAAATTTTTCATAAAATTTAATAAAACTAGACTCGTCTACTCTAACGCCCTCTATATTTTGTGCATGTGTGACTGTGAATTTAAAATACTAATACGTGGAATTTCTTATGAGATCTCTTTCCAACAAGCCAAAAATCTTGAAATTATCTTTACTGGTTATCAAGTTATAGGCATTTGTTTATAAAAAAAAATCCTCGCCCCTTACCTCCGCCACTGGTCTATAAGGAAAATTTTTTTTAACAGAAGTTGTAGATAAGTGAACGTTCATTACAAATTACCTAAAACCAGTTTGTGTTATGCGTCAAGATTTTCGAGAAATTAATGATTTTAGGTATGCCATGGCATTTTCGCCACCTAGCGGCAGATTTAGGAAGCTGAAAATAATTTCCAACATTTTCTCATGGCCACTTTACTTATGCTAATTTTTTTCCGAAAGCTGCAGCTGTGACGGTTTTCGAGATATAGCCGGTCCGTGCCCTTATTTGAACACCCTGTGTATATATATATATATATATATATATATATATATATATATATATATATATATATATATATATATGTATCACACCGATAACTCAAAAAATAATGGGCCGATTTTGATTAAATTTGGTGAAAAAATTCCTTTTGCAAATGGCTTGGATAAGTTCGTTAGCCAGGAAAATCTGCCCAGGTTTTCCCGGAAAATTTTGTGTTTTCTTTCGAAAAAAAAATATATCTCCGGAATTAACAAAGTAAGGGCAACCAAATTTGATACTCAGGTTTACATCCTTATGAGTAAGTTACCTACAAAAATTTAGCTATCTAGCTCGAAAGACAAAAAAGTTATAAGCATTTAAAGAAAAATAAATTGGGGTTTTCCTCAAAACGTCAAAGTGGCGATTTAAAATGTCAAAATTGGCAACATTTAGGCAAGTAACTTGAATCTAATACGGGCTATAGAAATAAAATGTCTCAAGAAGGATGTTTTACAAACCCTAAAGTCTTAGTTTCAACCGTCATTGTCCTTCATTTTACTAAAATATTTGCAGAAAATTCATTTCAAATAGACCCTTTCTCTGATGCTTGGCAGTAGCCTTAGCTATAGAGTTTATCGTTTAATGGTATATAATTTTTGTCGAATTTTCGTAAAAAATCAATAAAGCTCAATATATCTGTTATTATATAAGATATGAAAAAAAATTGTATATATTAATTATAGGGTGTCTTGAGCTACATCTTAAAATAATAATTCTACAATCATAGGGTGGCCCATAAGTCGTTGGTGATACAAATTTCCTTTTTTTTAATTCAAACACGCCTTATGTTATTGCATTTTTGCATTTTCCATCGAAATATAATGCATGTTTGTAAGAAAAGAAATGCTGGATGCAGCAAGTGCGTTATGGTAGCGAATTTTGATCAAATGCTTTATATTTGAATAGCCCAATTTGCTCTATAAGGTTGACCAAGAAACGTGTTTTTCGAGAACACTTTAAGTTTACTTTTGGAAATTTTTGTACATTTTCACACAATAAAGTTATTTTGATGAAACATGCCACATTGTTTTTACTATATAGGTTATACTGGTAACCAAATTTGATGCCTGCTTTCTTTAAAAAAACACACATATTTGTTATTAAAAACATTTTAATGAAAATTCACTACCATAACGCACTTGCTGCGTCCAGAGTTTTTATTTATTTGAGTTGCATATATGTTGTTAGTGTACTTGATGCATTAGAACGAATGTGTGATGTGTGCGAAGTGTATATGCATGTGTACGTGTGGATGTGCTCAGGATTTCGTTTCATAGAATGCTTATGTCGTGTTTTATTTGACTAGTGCTCACCATTGGATGTATTTTAACTGTATATATTTATTTGTTTTAACTACTTGACTGATGGGCATTTATTAACGTGTTATGCAGGTAAAAACGGGAGCTTGATGTATGAGAAAGGGTGTGTGAGTATATTTTATCATGTGACAAAATCTAGTTTCTGTTAGCGGTTTGAATAGTATGTTTTGACTTTATATTTTATCTTTGGAAAATTTTTAATCTACGTTTTATTCGCTTGTCTTGGGATTTACAGTTTTTATATGTATGTGTGTATGTTTCTTTAGCAATGGACCATACGACCATGTTCAATGCAATAATTTTTTTAGAGCAAACGGCTTAAAATTGTTCCATAATAACATAAGAAGCATTTGTAAAAACTTTGAGGAATTTCAGGTAGTGTTGTCTCAAATGTGTTGTAGTTTTGATGTGATCGTTCTGACTGGGACTTGGCAGGTCGGTTGTGCAAACATATTCAAGATGGAGGGATATGACATTTTATATAGCGGAGGGGTGTACAATAGGTGTCTTGGTATACATAAAAAGTACAATTAAATATTCACATAATATAATTTTTTTTAGCGGAGTGTCGAGCTGTTGAACTATCACTTCGAATGGGTAGTGAACATGTTACTATTACTGCTATCTATAGATCGCTAGTCATGTGTTTAACTTCCTTTAATCGATGTTTAGAGAATTATCTAGTTGAAAACGAAGGGCTAGTAAAGACCATCACATCATGGTTGGAGATTTAAATATTGATATCCTCTCTAAAAACAAGTCCAGCAGTGAGGAATACCTCAATATACTTGCTGAGCACGAGTTTGGCAATACCGCAGATAAACACAAGAGGATACAGAACAACTCTGCCTCTTGCATTGACCACCTCTTTGTGAGTTCCAAGTCGCATTGTGATGTTTTGAGCGCGGTTTACCACATGTCTATCACTGACCATTTTTATATATTATTAGATCTCCTAGTGCACTCTGAAAAAGAAATTAAAGCCAATAAATTAGGGGTAAAATGTTACATAGATTAGGATAGGGCACGCAGGGAACTAGCGCATACAGATTGAGATAAGATTTGTGGCTCTGAAAGCTTGACTATTGCTGCGGAAAATGTTGTGAAGTTTCTTAAATCAATGCTGGAAAGGTGTACTGTTAGAGTTAAGATAAATAACAAGAATAGACCCAGGAAATCCTGGATAACAGAGGGTATATTCACGTCGAGAAACACAAAAGATTGCTTATATTGAACAATGAGATAAAACCCTAGTGATGAAGATAAGAGACTACAATTTGCGCCTTATAGAAATAGGTTAAATGAGATAATCAAGTGCGCAAAAGCAAACTTTGTCAAAAAACAAATATGCCTCTACCCCAGTTCACCTAAAAAGCTTTGAAAGACAGTAAGTCGGCTAACTAAAGAAGATAGAAAGAATCCTGCAAGAAACATTCAACTTGGGGGTGATAACTCATTAAATAACTCCAACCCGGGGGAAATAGCCAACGTATTCAATAAATATTTTTCATCGGGTGGGAGAGCATTGGCACAAAAAATACCGTCTTCGGGGGACAGTCTTAATGTAGATATGAAGCCATACAGCATTTTTCTAACACTTACATGTGACTCCGAAGTTATTGAATGTATAATGAGTATGAAGATACAAAAAGCTCCTGGGTTGGACTCAATCACTTTGGAGAATTTGAGGGAATTCGTGTATGTCATTGCAGTCTCACTGACTATCTTAATCAACAGATGCATAGAACTTGGTATTTTTCCAGACATCCTAAAGAAGACTGTAATAAAACCACTATTTAAATGAGGAAACTGGGATGAAACGCCAAATTATAGACCGATATCATTATTATCGAATGTGGCCAAGGCTTTCGAAAAAAATATTTGTCAGAAAATAACAAGCTATTTAAAAAAGCATAACATCTTAGCAGAATCACAATTTGGCTTCAGAGAGGGTCTGTCAACACAGAATGCGTTAAATACCCTAGCTACAGGGATTTATTCTGCTCTTGATAAGCAAACACAAAATATTTGCATCTTTCTAGATGTTGAGAAGACTTTCGACGCTGTTGATCATAGGATTCTTGTCAGAAAATTTGAGTGTATCGGTTTTAGGGGCATTCCGATGCTTTTGGTTGAGGATTATTTACGATCTAGAAGGCAGTGCACAAAGATTGACGACAGCTGCAGCGATTTTGAGGTAGTTGAATTTGGCGTTCGTCAGGGTACAGTCCTGGGCCCGTTGTTACTTAATTTATATATCAATGATCTATTTAATGTGCACACAGTTGATAAAGTCATTGGTTTTGCAGCTGATACTGCAATTCTATATGAAGATTGTTCTTGGCAACGGCTAAAGACCAAAATTGAAGATGACTTTCTGAATATTAAGGGGTGGTTTGATGCCAATGGGCTAACTATTAATACGAAGAAGACGAAGTATCTTGCATTTGCGTCCTATAAGCCACACTTGCCGTCATTTAATACACTGCAAATAGTTTGTAACAACCAATATATCGAAATTGAGGCGGCACAAAAGGTTAGACATTTGGGAATCATCATAGATCAACATCTGCGTTGGGATGAGCATGTTGGTGTGGTTCTTAAAAAGTTGAGGCCCATTTTGTTTAAGTTTAAATACCTGAAAAGCTTTCCGACAACGGCGTGTCTTAGAATGACCCATTCGGCATTAGTTGAACCACTTCTTCCATACGGAATTGTTGTTTGAGGTGCTGCGTCGAGTTGTCACCTGAAAAAATTGGATATAATTCAACGTTGGTTCCTGAAACTAATATATAATAAGTGCTACACTTACCAGTCTGAAGCGTTGTACCCTGAAGCAGGAGCAAATGATGTTAGGTAACTTTTTTCATTGTCTGTGGTACGTAAGAAAGTATAATCGCGTCTCTAGAATAGAAATATATATATATATATATATATATATATATATATATATATATATATATATATATATATATATATATATATATATATATATAAACATATAAAAATTGAAACTGACCCAGGATATGGGTTCTAGGGGTCCTAGTTTGCGCTCATTTGAATTTTTTTTGCAAAGTATCAGTATCGATACCTCTCTATTAGTGATTTTTTTAAAATAAAAATTCACTAATAAGAATAAGTTAAGTAAACACAAAAATCGCCTATACATTGACACAGACTTGACTAAAAGAGAAAAGGAAATTAAATGTAAAATAAGAAGTTTTCCTAGAAAAGAAAGGAGCAGAGGAAAACATAAAAAGATAGGCTACAAGAAAGTAGTTATAGACGGAAAGGAATGGAAATGGGACCAAGCACAAAACAAACTTAGCAACGTAACCAGAGATGGATAAAAAACTAGCCTATGAAACGGAGAATGATGAAGGGAATATGACGATGCCTGTAAAGAAAAATGATATGATTTTTGTAGTTGTAAAAGCTAATAAGAATGTGAAAAGCTGCCAGATAAGCAGCTGGAAGTTTGGAACATGGAATGTTAGAGGCTTGACAGGAAAAGAAGACGAGCTTATAGACGAATTTCAAAAGGAAGAAAGAGACATTTTAGGAGGTCACGGAGACAAAGAAGAAAGGAAGAGGGGAAGAAGATACTAGAAATGGGCACCTGCTTGTTTATAGTGGAGTTGATTAAGGAAACCGAGCCAAGGCAGGGGTTGCTTGTTTAAAAATAATAATAAAAAGAAGTTTATCACCAAATGGACCGGTATCACAGAAAGAATTTTAAAAATAGATCGGCAATTGAGAACAAAGGTAACAATAATAGTGGTATATGGACCAAATGAAGACGAGAAGGCAGCGAGAAAAGATGAATTCTGGGAAAAGTTAAATGAAACAATAGACAATGTTGATGGAAAAATGATAATAATGGGTGATATGAATGGAAGGGTTGGTAAAAAAGACGAGGAAACAGGCGAAGTTATAGGTACACAAGAAGAAAATATTAGAAACTATAATGGTAGGAAACTTAATTATTTTGATGAAATTTGGTTGGAATGTTGCCATCGTAACTACCTTACTCCACCAAAACTCAACTTTCTAGGTTTACAGAAAATTGAGTTATACAAATTTGACGCATTTAATGAAAATTCGCTACAATAACGCACTTGTTGCGTCCCGAAATTTTATTATTATTATTTTGTTCTTATTATTTATCTTATTTTATAATCAACCTGGACTACTTCGCAAGTACAATCACCACAAACTATTATCTGTCAAAACTGACGCCACATGTTTTCGAAAGCACACTCCATTAATATTAAAAACGAAATTGAGTGATTTCGTATACAATCAATACCAACAAATCTTTAGGAACGTTTTTCTCGAAAACAGTTAGTTTTTTTGGTATGCAACAAGTGGGCCTTTTTGAAGATTTTATGATTCTCTTCAATCGTGTTTTTTATTTATTTTAACAACACACCACGAGGGCTTACAGCCTAAATACTATCGTACTGTGGGTGTCGACAAGGAGGAAAGAGGCAAGCTTGTTAATTCTGGACTTGAAGGTTTGGAGGTTCGGAAGAGGAGGAAAAACATGTGCCGGCAAGGAATTCAACAACTTGGAAGTCCTCGGGACAAAAGAACGGGCATAACAAGATGTTCTATGTCTGGTGACCTGGACATTAAAAAGGGTGCATTCACTCTGTTCCCCTGGTAGATCTGTTGGGGGCAGCATGTGGAGGAACTATGGAAGAAAGCTCCTCTGAGCAGTGCAGATATCTATAAAAGAGAGAGAGGTCACCAACGTCACGTCGGTGGGAAAGGGATGGTAGCCTTTGGGTGAGGGTAGGGCCACCGATGAGACGTTTAGCTCTCTTCTGAATGGAGTCCAGGATAGCGAGTGTAGAAGCGGCAGCGGCACCCCACATGTGTGAGGAGTATTCGAGGTTTGGTCTTATTTGTGAAGTATATAAGGTATAGAGATTAGCTGGTGAAAAGTATATGCGAGCCCAGAAGAGGAAACCCAATTTCTTAGCAGCCGCTTCTCCAATTGATGTGACTTGTTGGTGCCAATTGAGATTTCGAACCACAGAAATGCCAACAAGTGAAAAGGACTATTACTTTGAATAACTTGGTTGTTTATTGTGATGGGTGTAGGACTGGTGTATCTCTTATGAGAAAGAAAGCAAGACTGTGATTTGGTGGGGTTGAATTGTACAAGATTTCTACTTCCCCAGTTTAATATTTTTTGGAGATCTACGGAGACGGAACCCTCCATGAGTCTGCGATCCTCATCTAATTGGGCTAAAGAGACAGGCTTAGAATATTGTATATTTGAGTGGAGTGTACTACTGTCGTCCGCGTAACTGTGAACTGGGTTGGATGTGCTAGAGAGGAGGTAATTGATGTGCGCTGACGAAATCCATACTGCCTGTCGTGGATTAGACTGTGTTTTTCAAAAAATTTTAGTAATTCGGTGTTTATATACTTTTCCATCACTTTGGAGACGACTGAAAGGAGAGAAATGGGCCTGTTGTTGCTAGGGAGCGCCTTGGATCTTTTCTTGGGGACGGGTTGTACTCGAGCAGTTTTCCAGTTACTAGGGAATATGCCTCTATTGTAAGATGTCTGAAACATACGAGTCAAGACAGGAGCAAGTTCTGGTGCGCATTTTTTGAGAACAATTGCTGCGATCTCGTCAAGGCCAGAGGCTTTCCTGGTATTAAGAGAAGAGAGCATCTGTCGTGCCTTTTTAGTTTTCAAAGTGATATTCGTCATTTTATGCGCGACATTGGGAACTGTTGGTGGTTGAACATTTGGAGGTGGGTTGAGAGTAGAATTGTTCGCGAACAACGAGGCAAAAGGTTGAGTCTTGTCCAGGGCGGTAGAAACAATTTCATCCCCTGAGACAAGAGGTGGGAACGTGCTCTTGCGGAAATTATTCCCAATAGATTTAGCAAGAGTCCAGAAGGGTTTGCTGCCGCTGGAGCTTAAGAGGACTTTGTTTTTGATATGGTTATTAAACGAGTTTTTTGCCTCAGAAAGAATGCGGACATAGCAGTTTCTTGCGTCGTTCAATGATTGACGGTTTTCTTGACTGGGCTTGTGTAGAAGCTTTTTGTGAGCTTTGACGTTTTCAAGTCTGGCCTTGCCACAGGATTTAGAGAACCAGGGCTTTTGAGTGGTTGCAGAGGTTTTCTGTGTACGTGGAATAAATAATTCCATGCCAGCTTGGATAATTTCGGTGACGTTTTGTGAGATATCAGAGAGGTCAGGAGGAGAGAAGCAGACAGACGCCCATGGAAATGAGGAAAAGTAATCTTGCATTTCGTGCCAGTGCGCGGAGTTGTAGTGCCAAACGATACGTGGGTGTGATGACTGTGTGACCTCGGGGTGCATTGTACAGGAAGCAGTGACCATGCTGTGGTCTGAGAGACCCAGGGGAGCGATGACTGATATCTTATAGCAGTCAGGATTTGTAGTAAGAAGGAGATCCAAGGGATTTGAGCTGTGTGTTGGGATGCGAGGAAAGTAAGTATGTTGCTGAACCATATTGGCTAAAGAATTGCTGACTGCAAAGACCTCCGCTGCTCTTCCTTGTGGATCGGTTTTTGAAGATCCTAGCCATTCCTTATTATGCAGATTGAAGTCACCAAGAATAGTGACCTCGGAGGAAGGATATTCAGAAATCAGATGGTCGGTTTTTTCAGAAAGGTAGTCGAAGAGCTGGACAAAGTTGTTGTCAGAAGGTGACCGGTAAATGCAATAGATGAAATTAGTTGCAGCCCTGAGATAGAGTTTTATCCATAGTCTTTTCTTCCAGCTTCTAAATTGGGGAGTCTGGTGCAGGGTAGATTGCTACGGACGTACGCGCACACGCCTCCATGCAATCTAAAGGAAGTAAGAAGCTCATACCCCGGGAAATTAAGGTGATTATTGACTGATTTGGCACTGAATTGTTTCGGCGAGGAAGAGGAGTTGGGGCCTATTAGTCTGGAGGAAATGGTGGACGGAGTCCAGGTTAGTTAGTATTGTTAGACTCGAGATAAAAATCAAAGAGAATAGGTTATGAGGCATTATCTCTTGGTCAAGGGCAGTTCGGGCTTTAGATTCCAAGGGATTCACATCAAATTTGCAACATAAATAAAAAATTGTTTTATACAGTGTATCCAAGATAAGGGGCGTCACTATGGGGATCACCAAAACGGTAGCAGATGCAGACTTGGTTAAATGGGAGATAAGTTGCGCACTTAAAAGCCCAACAAAATGGCGGTTAGAAATCTCCGAATTATTTTTTTGGTTTTTGAGATATTTTGACAAAATTTGGATTTTTCGATCTTACATATTATTGTTTTCTGGCCTTAATGGTGGACCTACACCAATATCGATGACACTGCTCCACACGGGAGCATCCTCTAAATCGTTTTGAAGCAAATGTAAGTAGCGTTCTGATGTTAAGGTATGATGGTAAAGAAACGGCGCTACAATTGTTGTACCGAATATACCAGCCCAGATATTGGAAGCAAAACGGTGTTGATGCCTCGAGCTTTTATTTGAGCGTTGATTGGTATCTGACCAATAATGAATATTTCTTCGATTGAAAATACCATTACTCGTAATCATACTTTCATTAGACCATATTATTTGACATGGAAAATTAAAATTGTCCTGTCATTTTCTTGTGCACCACTCACAGAATGAGCGACGTCGTTCTAAATCACCTGATCTGAGTCCTTGATAAATTCTGTATTTGTACGGATGTAATTTTTGCTTTCCTAAAATAAAGTGTGCCCTTGATTTTGATATTTCAACGTTTCGTTCAATCCGCTGGACTGATGTACCGGGAACCTCAGTAACTGCTAACAAAACATTATGTACTTCTTCCTCATTGCTGGACTTTCGCCGAGAAACTACAGGTTTTTTTAAAAGAACCATATGCTTTATGGTTTGTCACTAATTTGCTATAAATCCTTTTATTTGGCTGTCCTGTTTCGGGGTATTTCTGCAAATACATACGCTCCGCAACACAACAATTTCGGTTGGATGAAATAAAACATACCAACATGTCAAACTTTACTTCGTTAGAAAACATATTTACTAGAAAGAGTTACTAATTATTACACTATTGTGTAAATAAGAAACCAATGTGTCAAAAATTCATGTTATTGTCGATCCAATTTTTTTTAAATTTCAACAACACACCACGAGGGCTCACAGCCTAAATACTATCGTACCGTGGGTGTTGACAAGGAGGAAACAGACAACTTGTTAATTCTGGACTTAAAGGTTCGGAGGAGAAGGAAAAACTTGTTCCGGCAAGGAATTACACAACTTGGAAGTCCTCAGGACAAAAGAGCGGGCATAACAAGATGTTCTATGTCTGGTGACCTGGACAGTAAAAGGGTGCATTCGCTCTGTTCCCCTGGTAGATCTGTTGGGGGCAGCAGGTCGAGGAACTATGTAAGAAAGCTCCCCCGAGCAGTGCCCGTGCAGGTATCTGTAAAAGAGAGACAGAGGTCACCAACGGCACATCGGTGGGCAAGAAATGGCAGCCTTTGGGTGAGGGTAGGGTCACCGATGAGACGTATAGCTCTCTTCTGAATGGAGTCCAGGATAGCGAGTGTAGAAGCTGCAGCGGGACCCCAGATGTGGGAGCAGTATTCGAGGTTTGGCCTTATAGATGTATATAAGGTATAGAGATTAGCTGGTGAAAAGTATTTGCGAGCCCGGAAGAGGAAACCTAATTGGTGCCAATTGAGATTTCGATCCACAGAAATGCCAACAAGTGAAAAGGACTCATTACTTCGAATAACTGAATAACTTAAATACGGCAATTGTCACATCCATTTATTTTCCAAAGCATACTTTTGTCTTTTTAATTAAAGTTTATTTGTTCTGTGTTTATTCCATTAAATTATTGCCTCAATTCATCCATTGGATTATTATTAAACCCCTAAATGAGATAAAGTATTAATTGATATAGCTGGCTGTTCAGTACTTGAGTTTAAAAGATATGTACAGGTCCATAATAGGAATTTTCTTGATTAAGGTCGAAAAACAGACTAAAATGGTACTAAACCACAAAGTGTGACACATCGATAAATTTGGAATAAAAAGGACTTTTAGAACATGATATCAGAAAATGAGGGCCGTATTTTAAAAAAATTTGATGATGGTCCCGCAAATACGAGACGTCGGATTCAAAAACTAGCAATGCTACGTTAAAGAAAATGAAATGTTGCTGCTGAGAAGTGTCATCGGTATTTGTCTAGGTCCACCATTAAGGCCAGAAAAAAATAATATGTAAAATCGAAAAACAAAATTTTTCAAAATATCTCAAAAACCAAAGAAATTTTCGGAGATGCATAACCGCCAATTTGTTGGGCTTTTGAGTGTGCAACTTTTTTCCCATCTAACCAAGTCTGTATCTGCTACCGTTTTGGAGATCCCCATAGTGGCCCTCCTTATCTTGCACACACTGTATACGAGCGCACCCAATTCGAGGACAATCGACACATGACAAAATATGTTATGAACAAAAATGTAAAAACAATTTTTTGAGACCATGTAACTTCGTTATTTTTGAGCTTGTGGCACTAATTTTTCGAGTATCATAATCCTCTGATTTTTTTTGCTCATCATTTCCGGACACCTGTATATAAAAATTGAAACTGGCCCCGAATATCGTTTCTAGGTGTCCTAGTATGCGCTCATTTTAACGAATTTTATTTACAATTTCAGGAGCCTGTGTGGTTCACATGTAAGAACGTGTGCCTCTGAACCGAAGGGTATTGGGTTAGATCCCATGGTTGTCCTTTCACTTTTTCAGTACAAACTGTAACATTAACATCCACCGAGGTTCTGGCATTGTATTTGAGCAAGTTGAATGTCTCCACGTTCCGACCTTCGGAGGGGGCGTAAAGCCGTCGGTCCCGTGTCCATGCGATGTTGGGCACGTTAAAGATCCTTACCCTCTTTAAAGAAAGGCAGGGGTTCGGCAAAATTTCCAGGATGGTGAGGTGAAACTGCCCGGTGATTGGCCATAGTCGCGGAAATAGGCCGATGTTAAAGAAACAAAACACACACACACACATTTACAATTTTAAAGTCGGGGTATCTTTATTAGTCTTTTTTCCACGAAAATTCGCTAAAAGACATATTTGATATTTTTATGACCACTCCATAACGCACTTGCTGCGTCCAGATTTTGTAATGTTATCAAGTAGCAAGATTTATAGATTAGATAGGTTGTCTGGTAACTTTCGACCAATCAGAAAGTGGCGCGGGAGTGTCACATGAAGTCTGAATTTAAATCTAGTGGTGCATTGAATATAGAAACCAGCTGGCATTTTTATATGTAAAGACAAAGTTATGTTTTTATGAACTTATAACAAGATTAAACATTTAATAACAAGTTCAAATTAAGATTCTTTTCATATAGTAACAGAATGTATTAAAGTTTTAGGATATTATTCGGTTTCAAAGTAATGGATTCAATTAATTGGTTTTGAAAAGGATTAAAAATTACATATTTATGAAATTATAAATTCATAATGTCTCAAATTGGACATGATTTTCTTGTTCTGAACTGCAATCTAGGTTTTTGGTTTATTTTTCTTAATTTTTTCCTATTTTACTTGATAAGCTTCATTTAATAACATGCAACTTTCACAATAAGTAAATTTTTTAAGTTTATAATATTTAGGTAGGTATGTATTTGTACACATACAAAATAGTAGGTGTATAATTTTTGCAATCAATTTCCAACCACAAAACTTCTTCATCTTTGGAGTTGTAAAATAGTACATTGAGTTAGGACAACAAGTAAATAATGTCTATATAATATTTAAGGAGGTATTTATTTGTATACATACAAAATAATAGGTTTATAATTTTTGCAATCAATTTCAAAGCAACACCATACATCTTGTTACGATTGTAAAATAATAATACATTGGGCTGCTATATATAATAAGTAAATAATTTTAGCACATAATATTTAGGTAGATATTTATTTGTACACATACAAAGTCGTAGGTTTATAATTTTTACAATCAATTTCTAAGTAAAAAACTCAGTAAAATAATACACTGGGTTAGCACAATAAGTAAATAATTTTAGTATATAATAAAATCTGTGGTGAATGAACTACAAGTTCGTGCCATCCCGAGTGGTTGAGTGTTTACACTCACTCACTCAAACTCGACTCAACTCAGTATATAATATTTACGTAGGTATCTGTACACATAAAAATCGTAGCTTTATAATTTTTGCAATCACTTTGTAAGCAAAAAAAAAATGGTGCCATATGGTTTTTTTGTTGGAATTGAGGTCGATGATGAATAAGAATTCATAATATCGAACCAATTATATACCAGCTAGAAAAATCGCCAGCTGCAGCACTTGCCTTTTGGTCTTCCCTGGGATGTAATGCTTCATTGCTGTAGCAGTTGTGTTTGAAAACAAGTGTGCTGCTAATTTAACATTTTACCTTTGAGCTCTTTCACATTCTAAATGTAATGGGGTTAGTTTATAACAAGCATTAATGTCTGATCTTGTATTTTCTAGCAACCATTTCACAGGATTTTTATTAATGACTGTATTATCCTGCAGCAGAAAACCAGTATCAAGGAACCAGTTTCTTAATAGCTTTAGGACATGAGGAACATCAGCAAAAGAATTAAAAGACTTTTTTGTAACTGGTTGCTCAACAAATAGCTTTTGTTCATTAATGCCCATGGTTTTCCATAATCCTTGATTCCCACCGCCACAATCCGAAAAAAAGCAATAACGTTATACTTTACATTATGTAAAGAGGTAATGACTTTTTCAAGTAACTCTTTAATCATTTTTTTATCAAACCATATATATATATATATATATATATATATATATATATATATATATATATATATATATATATATATATATATATATATATATATATATATATATATTTGCTTCCAGTTAGCAAAAAGTCCTCGTGCCATAATCACCTATAAAAAAATTGAGTAATCATAACAGCTTGTAGAAAAAAATTACCTATCAAACGAAAATGATTATTAGACACTCACTTGCATATAAGAATGTGGCCCCATAATTACATCATCATTTTGGTAGTACTCATACAGTGATGACACTTTAACTTCATCATAGGACAATATGGTAGCTCTAAAACGATGATGTTTTATGTTCTCTGCAGTCTCCATAACATTTAAAACATCTTTAAGGATGCCATCAGTCAAGTTAATGTTTGCAGCCCAATGCTGCAGTGTGGATAATCCAGGTAAAGGACATTTTAGAGTGCTCCTTAAATAAATATACGCTCGCTTGCTAAAATATCTAATAATATTTGTAAGTAAGATTTAAAATATTAAAAAAAAACTATCTAATTCATTACCTTACAGTAAATGCCCTAGATAATTCTTCTTGGGTCCAACGGGCCATGCTTTTCCTTTTTAATAAAATTTCAAGTTAATTATAAGTTAAAAGATCTTTAAAGGCTATTTTCACTCTATCTTCAAAATTAATGCCAGCTTCTTTTAGCCATTTTTCTAGATCAGAAATATGTTGCTGCAGTAAATTTTGGTGGTTTTCATAGTAAGCTATTTTTTTCTTCAATCACAGGTTTTCAATTTGCAATTCTTCATATTTTCTTTTCTAGATATTATACTGTTTCTTCACTAAAGAGTGGTCTTTCTGACAAGTATATGCTCAAAGTTTCCTCTCGACGCTTACTTTCATCAGCTGGTTCTGTAATGTTCAATGATTATTCTTTATTCCTGCTAATTAAACTTTTCACGGTAGCTTTCCTATTTTTATGCATCATTCTCTTGGACCTTTCACTCTCATTATGTTTTTCTTGCCCGTTCAACAGATATGAAGGAACAGCTAAAAATATAAATGTATTACTACTAGTAGGTATAATAGGTACCCTCATAGGACTCAGGAAAACCTCAAATAAAACGTAGGTACTAAATACTCTTACACAAAATAAATAAATAATCAAAACCAACAAACACAAACTTTGTACCTGATTTTTTTAGATGCGTCGGTTGTGTATTCATTATCCTAGCCCGCAACTCATCTTCAAAATCCTCAGGTTTAAAATGCTTACTGCAAATTCTTTTATTTGCAACCTGCCAGTCACCTTTGCGATAACATATTCTTACCCATTCTTTTTGAATCTTAAGTCCTTTAGAAAAAGAAAATAAGGAAAGTGTCTCTCCACTTTTCTTTGCCGTTTTAGTATTATTTTTGCACGTTGATACATTACAAATTGTTCCAATGGGCATCTAAACAGATATTTAGGTTAAGTTATCTATTGGCTTCTTTTTTAGGTATATATAATTTATTTTTTGAAGTTAAACACATATCTACCTTTATGATAAATTACCAATTTAATCATTGATTAAATAACGTCCTATCTGTCCTCAGGTTGATTCTGTACACTTATGTTTACATTACAACAAAACACCTTAAAAAAAAACTCTGGACGCAGCAAGTGCGTTATGGTAGTGAATTTTCATAAAACTATTTTTTAATAGCAATAATGTGTTTTTTTTAAGAAAGCAGGCATCACATTTGGTTACCAGTATAATCTATATAGTAAAAACAATGTGCCATGTTTCATCAAAATAACTTTATTGTTTGAAAATGTACAAAAATTTCCAAAAGTAAACTTAAAGTGTTCCCGAAAAAACTCGTTTCTTGGTCAACCTTATAGGCTAATAGCAAATTGAGCTATTCAAATATTAAGCATTTGATCAAAATTCGCTACCATAACGCACTTACTGCGTCCAGAATTTTTTTTCTTACAAACATGCATTATATTTAGATGGAAAATGCAAAAATGCAATAACATAAGGCGTGTTTGATTCAAAAAAAAAAGAAAATTTGTATCACCAACGACTTATGGGCCACCTGTGATTGTAGAAATATTTTTTTAAGATGTAGCTCAAGACACCCTATAATTAATATATACAATTTTTTTTCATATCTTGTATAATAACAGATATATTGAGCTTTATTGATTTTTTTTACGAAAATTCTACAAAAATTATATACCATTAACGATAAACTCTATAGCTAAGACTACTGCCAAGCGTCAGAGAAAGGGTCTATTTGAAATGATTTTTCTGGAAACATTTTATTAAAATGAAGGACAATGACGGTTGAAACTAAGACATCAGGGTTTGTAAAACATTCTTCTTGAGACATTTTATTTCCATAGCCTGTATTAGATTCAAGTTATTTTCCTAATTGTTGCCAATTTTGACGTTTAAATCGCAATTTTGACGTTTAAATCGCAACTTTGACGTTTTGTGAAAAACCCCAATTTATTTTTGTTTAAATGCCTATAACTTTTTTGTCTTTTGACCTAAAGAGCTAAGTTTTGGTAGGTAACTTGCCTATAATTATATAAACCCGCGTATGAAATTTGGTTGCCCTTACTTTGTTAATTTTAAAAATATAAAAAAAATTCGATTTTTTTCGAAAACACAAAATTTTCCGGGAAAACCTCGGCGGATTTTTCTGGCTAACGAACTTATCCAAGCCACTTGAGAAAGGAAGGTACTCACCAAGTTTTATCAAAATCAGTCCATTATTTTTTAAGTTATAGGTGTGACACATAAATATATATATATATATATATATATATATATATATATATATAAACATATAAAGTCTGAAACTGACCTCGGATTTGGGTTCCGGGGGTCCTAAATAGCGCTCATTTGAAGAAATTTTTTCAAAATTCCAAAGTCTGGATCTCCTCATTAGTGAATTTTCTTTAAGAAAATTCACTAATAAAATACAGTCTTTAAGATAATAGTTTCGATTTAACTGCTATTTCGTACAAAATAAACATTAAAATATGTCTGTAACTGATCGTTTTCGAAAAATTTTTTAGCAAACACATTAAAAGTGAACTATATTTCTAATAAATATTATTTAAAGCACCAATGCCAAACTTAAACTTTTGGCATTAGACTTCAAATGACGTATTAGCCTCCTCTCGCGTTTTTCCCATCTCCGAGTTACCAGACAACCTGTCTAATTTATAAACCTTGATCAAGTAGTGTATTACCTATTTATATCCTAGCTGCATATTTTATGTGAGGAATCAACTGTGTCATAATTAGTTTGACAATTAAAACTAGGTAACGAACATGACAAAATATAATTTGGCAGGTAGATAATGACGGTACTGATTTTTTGGCTAATTAGTTAAAAAAATATAAATATTAATGCTTCAGATAAACTGAAGGCACGACTAAATTTAAATAGACGTAAAAGAACTGCAAAATTACTAATATAAAGACAAAATTAAGAACGTCAATCAACAGAAGAGGCAAAATGGTGTCCAAAGCAGTAATATTTGTTGTAGTCGTTGTGAGTATTGCTTACATTTGTTTAAATTTAAAAGATTCTTTTCTTTAAAAAAATAATTAGGTACCTACTTAATTATTTACTTTCCGCGCATGTGTACCATTCATATGAAATTTTCTACACATAGTACATGCAATACAGGAGCCCGTTACTCTTGTCCATAATGCACTGAACTACAGGAGTTTTTCGTTTCGATACATAGGTTCAGAATGACGTACTGAATCTAAAAACACAAAATCCTTACAAATTGGGAGGGCGGAAGTGCCGCCATTTTGAGAAAAAGCGTTTTGGCCTATATCTCCGTAGCCGTGCACTTTAGGCCAAAAATGGTAATGACCTTTATTGTAGATAATTGCATTTCTCATCTTTTTTTGTTAAACAATTTTTTTGGTATCACTCACCGTTTACAAGTTATACGACTATAAGGAATCATTTATTGACTTTTTTACCTATATCTTTGTTAATAATTGTTTTAACAATAAAATGCTTAAAACTTAACTTTTCAATCGACAAATTTCCTACAACTTTTACTTAAAACTTTTTTTTTCAAATCAATATTTTCAAAGTTATAACGCGTTAAATGTTGCACTTTTCAATCGACAAATTTCCTACAACTTTCACTTAAGACTTTTTTATTTCCAATTAATAATTTCAAAGTTATAACGCGTTAAAGGTTGCACTAATAAATAATTTGCGTTCTTACCTGAAAAAAACAGCAAGTACCCGTTGAATTTTTTAAATTATTTATGTAATATTTTATACAATAAATAGTACCCTACTTCAAAATGCCCCTCGATTTTTTATCAAATAGGTAATCAATTATATACTGATGGCATAAGGTAATAACCGCAAAGAAAACGGGAAATTTATTTAATAAGACAGGTGCTGGTCCCAGTCACAATTTTTTCCAAAAAGAATAATCAAAAGTTCGGGACGCAGCAAGTGCGTTATGTTAGTGATTTTTTATTAATGCTTCAAATTTGAATAACTCAATTTTCTATAAACAGAAACTTTAGTTTTGGTATGTAGTAAGGTGTCTTTCCTAAGGCAACATATCCACTAAATTTCATTAAAATAACTTTGTAATTTTTGAAGAAAAAATTTTTTTTTCGAAAGAACATTCAAAACTTCAATAACTCAATTTTCTATTAATGTATATTTTCTATTATTAACTTAGAAAGTTCAATTTTGGTACGTTGTAAGGTCTCTCCTGGGGCAATATATTCATTAAATTTCATTAAAACAGCTTTGTAATTTTCGGAGAAAAAATTTTTTTTTGAAAGTAAACTCTAAATTTTCCCGGAAAACCCCGTCCGATTTTCCTGGCTAACAAACTAATCCAAGCCATTAATAAAAGAAAGGCACTTGCCGAGTTTCATCGAAATCAGTTAATTATTTTTTGGGTATACCCCGGATATGGGTTCTAGGGGTCCTAGTTCGCGCTCATTTGAAAAAATGTTTGCAAAGTCTCACCATCGATACCTCTCTATTAGTGATTTTTTAAAATAAAAATTCACTGAAAAATATAAAGATGACTTTGACTACTACAATTTTGACATACCAAATAGTTCATTTTGCTTCCTTAATAAATCTCTTTATCTGTGCATTTACTTCCAATGCTCAAAAACCATTTAGTAACACTTTCTGCATTGAATCATTCTTTTTTGTCCTTGTTACTTAAGAAAACCCAAATGCCCATTTAGAGAAATTTTTAAATATACATTAACCGTTGGAGACCTTTCAGGTCCATTCGAGAACCTTCTATAAGAAGCGTCTGTTTAATATATATATATATATATATATATATATATATATATATATATATATATATATATATATATATATATATATATATATATATATATATATATATACAGGGTGAGCCACGGTGGATGGAGTATTAAAAGTATATAGAGAACGAATCAACCGATTGCTTTGAAATTTTGTTTACGGATGTAACGGAGTATGATCTCTCGACCTAAAATATTTTTGAAAATGCAGTGTTGCCACATATACGTAAAACTGGCAACATCTTCGTAATTTTAAATGGAACACCCTATATATTTTTGCATTTTTTGAATTGTCGTCTCTTTTTGAGTAACTTTTGTTGATATTTTCCTATACCTATCTCAAGTCGTTTTCGAGATAATAATTATTTTCTGAATTTATTACCAAAAATTTGACTTTCATTAAATCGTGTTTTCTCCTACCGACGAAGCGATTTAAAGATAATTTTTTAGCTACGGTTAGGCAAGGTCTAGAGGCATCTCCTCCATTAATCAAATGTTTAGAATATCATACAGGGTGAGTTAGATAACGCTTTCTATAAGTGACTCGGAGAAATGCACGAAAGTCATTTATTTAAATAGAACGCCCTGTATATTTTCAAATTTTTTGGATCGTCTTCTCTTTTTGAGTAACTTTTGTTAATATTTCCCTATACCTATCTCAAGGCGTTTTCGATTTATGGTCACTTTTCTCTAACCTATCCAAGATTATGGGTCTTTTTGTATATCATAATGGGTGGGCCATGAAATTTCTATTTTGTCAATTTGTCATGACAACAGACATGCTGTTTATCTAAATAAACATGACGTTAGTGATATTTACATTCAATTTGAATAGCTATAGCACAAACATGACATAAAATAATTATACAAACACAGTTTTAATGGATTTGTTTTTTATTCATGAACAGTGCAATAAGATTATCAGCAGAACTTGTAGAAGATTTAATGAGAAATATCCGAATTTGCCGCAGATGAATAACAGAAAGTTTCTACGAATTCATAGGAATTTTATAAAATCTGGTGCGTCGTTATGAGAACAATAACACTATCAGTATTTGGAAAAACTAATACCTAATCAGCGATAATAGTAAAAAAGGCCAAGTAGCAATAACAAATAATACCAATGACAGTAATAAATATGTATAATAATCTTAAAACTATAATAATTGTTCGAAATGTTCGGCGTTTGTTGTAGCAGCTCTTATTTCAGCGGGGTCCAAGTTTTCAATCTCTTGAATCACTCGACGTTCTAATTCTGCCCTGTTGTGGACTGGAGTTTTATAAACTCGATCTTTAAGAATACCCCAAAGATAAAAGTCTAACGGGGTAAGGTCAAGGGACCTCGCAGGCCAGTTACACGGTCCCAAACGTCTGATCCAACGGTCATCGAAAAGCCGGTCCAACTCCATACTAATTTCGGATGTACAATGTGCAGGAGCCCCGTCGAGTTGATACCAACAAGTTCTATATGTTTCAATTGACAGATTATCAAGGAAGCCTTCCACAATTGTTCTAAATATTTTCTGGAATTCAATTTTTCGTCATATATGTAATATTTTATTTTGTCATCCAATAACATACAAAAAACATTTAAACTAAATTTGACTTGAAAACTAGCCTCTCTAGTAACGTGGGGGTTGTCTATGGCCCAATAGTGACGATTTCGTGTGTTACAAATCCCCTCCCTAGAAAATTTGGATTCATCAGTCCATATCATTTTCTTTAAAAAATTGGGGTCCTCTTGCATACGCACAACTAACATTTCACACAACTCTATTCTCTGTAGATAATCCTGAGGCGTGAGAAATTGAACTCTTGTAAATTTATAATTATGCATTTTATGATTTACTAGTATTCTTCGAATGGATGAATATGGCAATCCTAAATCCTGTTCAGCACAACGTATGGAATACTGGGGATTCGCATGAAAATACGCTGGCACATTGATTTCATTTACCTCGTCAGATGTCACAGGTTTGGGTAGATTTCTTGCATCTCTTAACGACGCACCAGATTTTATAAAATTCCTATGAATTCGTAGAAACTTTCTGTTATTCATCTGCGGCAAATTCGGATATTTATCATTAAATCTTCTACAAGTTCTGCTGATAATCTTATTGCACTGTCCATGAATAATAAACAAATCCATTAAAACTGTGTTTGTATAATTATTTTCTGCCATATTTGTGCTATAGCTATTCAAATTGAATGTAAATATAACTAAAGTTAAATTTATTTAGATAAACAGCATGTCTGTTGTCATGTCAAATTGACAAAATAGAAATTTCATGGCCCACCCATTATGATATACAAAAAGACCAATAATCTTGGATAGGTTAGAGAAAAGTGACCATAAATCGAAAACGCCTTGAGATAGGTATAGGGAAATATTAACAAAAGTTACTCAAAAAGAGAAGACGATCCAAAAAATTTGAAAATATACAGGGCGTTCTATTTAAAAAAAAATGACTTTCGTGTATTTCTCCGAGTCACTTATAGAAAACGTTCTCTAACTCACCCTGTATGATATTCTAAACATTTGATTAATGGAGGAGATGCCCCTAGACCTTGCCTAACCGTAGCTAAAAAATTATCTTTAAATCGCTTCGTCGGTAGGAGAAAACACGATTTAATGAAAGTCAAATTTTTGGTAGTAAATTCAGAAAATAATTATTATCTCGAAAACGACTTGAGATAGGTATAGGAAAATATCAACAAAAGTTACTCAAAAAGAGACGACAATTCAAAAAAAGCAAAAATATATAGGGTGTTCCATTTAAAATTACGAAGATGTTGCCAGTTTTACGTATATGTGGCAACACTGCATTTTCAAAAATATTTTAGGTCGAGAGATCATACGCCATTCGTAACCAAAATTTCAGAGCAATCGGTTGATTCATTCGCCATATACTTTTAATACTCCATCCACCGTGGCTCACCCTGTATATATATATATATATATATATATATATATATATATATATATATATATATATATATATATATATATATATATATATATATATATATATATATATATATATATATATATATTATACTGATTGGTAATTGGCTTTGAATTTTATTTTATTAATTTATTTTATTTTTATATTATATATATTTTATATTTTAATGCCCCATTGTTGGGCGTCAATTATTTAAATTATTGGCTTTGATTATAATCAGCTTTGGCTTTTATATATTATAAAATTTTACTATTATTATTATTATTATATTTATGATATTGAAATGATATTTGATATTTATATTTAGAATTATTTTATGTATGGAAAAGTGATATTAAAAATTTTTATTACACCATGTATTATTTTACACCATGTATTATGGGTGACTCTGTATATTATTTGTGTGAAACTTTATCTGAATAAAATATGTTTTGTGACTCTTGTGATTTAAGCTATCTCAGGGTTATTTGGGTTGCCTATCCTTCTATTATATATACATATATGTATGTCAAATAAATTATATTCAAATATTTTATTTACTTACTTATCTCAGTGGTGAGTTCTGCTAAAATAGGAAGAAAGTAGCCTGCAAATATTTATAGTAGCCTTATTATCTTATTATGGGTTTTCAAAGAATTACGTTTCAAAATTCTTAAACAAATTTTATTGGCACAATTTAAAATCTAAACTCTAAACTTTAAACGGATCCGTTGTTCTAATTATCAAACTAATATCAATTTACAATGATTAAATTTAGTATCCGAATTTACGGCTTTCATTCAATTGTTCTTATTAATAAATATGGATCCTTGACCTGCACTCCCTCTGTATTCTCAATGTTGAACTATGGTTAAATTATCCCATAAGATTTCTACTTTATGCGTTTAAATCTTAATTTCCCATAAACACATTTGCTTAAAATGATATTTGACAGAATGGGCTGTCTTTTTATTGAAATATTTGTCTGGTTGAGCTGCTATACATTAAATAAAATAAATCTCTAACCTTGGCTTCCTCGCTAATGGTATTGGGTATCTTCAAATGTACGTATTATTGATATATTTACTGCTTATCTCGTACTTCCTTACGTTAAAAACTTGATGTAACATCTCTTCTTTGTTTTAGCGGCAAATTGAATTTCCCTTGGACAATTTATACTTTAAAATATTTATATTTAAAATGGGAAGCAATAATGACGCGCTCTCGCATCTAAATTTCATCAACAACCAACAACAACATTTAACAAAAGCGGAAATGTTGCCCAAATTCATCTAACATTTGGTGTTTCTTGTCTGTTCAAAGCATTCTCTCTTCCAATTAATTATTTAATGTTTGACAGATATTCTCCTTGGAACCATCGAGTAAGTATAAAATATTCTATTTTTAAAATTGACATCTGATCATCTGATCTAACCTTACTTCTACATAACATAAGCAACAATAATAATTTTATAACATTAATTCATTTTATGCTATAATCTTGATTTAAAAGTTCCAGAACACTAAACACTGTTTTTTAATAACTTCCAGTTCATTGTTTTTACAAACACAGACACATATATGGGTACATTTCAGTTCATTGTTCACATAAAAAATAAACTAAATTCACATATTGGAAACATCATACAAGGGGTTTGTTTTGTTCATTACCTTTTGGTAATTGATTTTGAACATAATTCTTTGGTATGTATTTCATGCTTAATATTTCAATCTATCTACATATAGATTTCTGGCTCTTTTTATTTCACTTTAACTGAGATATTTTCCAAATTGCTAGTTAAACTTTTTAAGACTCATTTAATTATCATTCCAACAAATTATGGCTATATATCTTTCATTGCTTCTCCAAATAACACTGACTAACAATAATAGTGAATGTGCTTGTGTTTTAATGTTATTATTTTGTTTTCTGTTTTAGTGTACAGTAAAATATGTCGAACGATGTGGATATGTATACAATATACAGAGAACCCATATGCATTACGTGTAAACCGTAAGTATTTTACTTATTACTGACCAGTGGTACAACTACTACCCCCCATCACTAATCTGATCACCCAATTTTCTTAATCAATAATCAGAATTTAACATTATCATAGTAGTTTCCGTAAGGGTTTTCATTTTTGTTTTTATAACTTTTATATGGCCTTAGCAATTCTCAGCACAACACCCCCCAATTTTGCAGACATTATTTCGATTCTCGAAAGTAATGGAAGCAAAATTTACATACGTGCTGATATTTTATTTTCATTGTTATTGATAGAAGTGGAATATATCTTGTATATTAAATATTCCTCTAATTTTTCCTGTGATTGGGTCTTTGATTTCACAACTATTAACTGGGTTTTCTGTTGTGATCTCGAATGGACCCTCAAATGGCATCATTAATTTGGCACTGATATTTTTCTTATAGTTCGAGGTTCGCAATGCCCTTATGATTACTAAATCTCCTCCTTTAAATGTCGATTTCTTAGATTTCTTTTTCAAAAACCCTTTTGCACATTTCTCTGCACGTCTCTCATTCAATTTATTGACCATTTTTACTACTTCTTCGTAGGTTTTACTATTTTGTTGGAGCCATTTTCTTTCAGGCATGACACCTTTGAATAGATAAATCGGTGATTGTCCAGTCATTGTATGTGGACTATTATTAAGTAATTCCTCTATTATATTTAGTTTGTCTTGCCACTCTCGGTGATCGCTGTGTACCATTATCCTCAAATACTTGTTAAGTTCTTGTATATATCTCTCAGAAATGTTTGATTGTGGATGACGAATACTTGTAAATCATAATGTCACTTGGTATTGTTGACAAATTCTTTTATTTACGGTTTTCCTAGTTTCACGTTTGGTTTCTCGGGTCTTCTTGTTCATACTTTTCTTCTCATCAGTGTACAACGACGTTTTATTTTATTCAACTTTATTTTCTCGGATTAGCAGCTTTTTAATAAATATTTTCTCCATCTGGTATAGATATATCTCAATTTATTTCTTACATGGTTTCCTTTTTTTTATTTGTACCTTATCATCTATCCCCTAAATCTTCTTTATTTTAACATTTCTTCATTTTAACACTATATTTCTATATTAACTCATTTTCACATACTTATTTCAATATTTATTATTCATTTTATTTATCATAACCTCTCTTGGGCCTATTTTCTTCTTTATACTGGTTTCGCTACTCCAACTATAATTCTTTTCCTCATTCTCTACCATATATCTTTAGAATTCTTCAAAATTTTATCTTCTTGTCCATTTTCTTATATATATTTTTTTCTGCTTTCTTCATATGATCCTCTGCGTTCACTGTCATTGTCATTTTCTTATTTGTCTTTCTTATTATACGCCTCGAGTTTTCCCTATACGTTACTTCTCTTTTGTGCTCACAGCCCCTTTTTATATATATACATATATCTTATTCCTTTCTTTTGCCTCCTGGCCTTTTGATTTTCAAAATTATTTGTCTCTTTCTTTCGAAATTGTTCAATTAATTCAAAATCCTTGCTCTCCTGGTCTTTTTATTTGGTGGATTAATTTCCTTTATTTAAATTCATACAAGTCGTTTAGGTTATTTTATTGTTTCGTCTGTTCCACTTACTATTTGTTTAAAATTTTGAATTTTGAATTGTTATTTATCCGAAAAACTTTTAGTTCAGTTTATAGACGTGATCTTGGTCTATTATTGTTTAAATTTTTCGTAATTTCCTTGATCATTTCTGTTTTTATCCCTGTTTTGATACTGATCATTTTCCCGGTAGTTTCTTCTACTTTCGCCATGTCGATTATTCTTATTAAGTTTTTTCTTGTCATTATTTTCATTATCTCCCCAATTTTTGCTTTCTTGTCGGTTTCCTTCTCTATTTATACTTATCGGGAGCCTTTGCACGTAATTAATGGATTGGTCGAGTGTTCGCACGTTTTTATTCCCTTTATTCTCCAATTTCAGGTTTATATCTGTTTCTTCTCTTAAATTCTTCAGTTTTCCATTCGTTTCTCTTAATTTCTCTTCAATTTCAGTTTCATATCTCTCTCTTTTTCGTTTGCGCATCTTTCTTTCACTTCTTCTCTGCTGACTTCTTACGTTTCCTCTCTCTATCATTTTCTCCATTATTTTCTTGCATACTGTATTCATTTCGGTTTCTATTTTCTGGCAATTTTGTTGACATTTCTGTTTTGCCTCGTCCACATCACTTCTTATTTGTATAATTATCACCTCGTTTTCCTTTTCCAAGGTGCTTTGTTTCCTATTCATTTCCTCAATGAGATATTTCTCACTCTCTTCTATTTTTCCTGCCATCCTGTTTTCCATATCTTGCTTGAGTTTTTCTATATTTTCTTTCGTTTCTTCTCTGAGATCTTGAATGTTTCTATACAATATAGTATCATTTTCTTGTAATTTATTCATATCCGTTTTGATTTCTGTTGTTACATTCTGTATAAATACTTCTAGATTTTTCATATCTTCTTGCTTTGCCATTTTATCACTCAGGTTTTCTTCTTGTTTCTGCAATTTTTTATTCATGTTTTCATTTATACTATCCTTTATTTTATTCATATTTCTCTCTTGCTCGGCCATTTTATTATTTATACTTTCCATATTTTGTCGAAACATACTTGCCATTTGTTGCAATACATTTTGTTCCATACTTGGCGTTTCTTGTTGTGCGTTCGGTTCTACCGTTTCAGTTTCTTCACTCTCCTCCGGTTTATCTGGTATTTCCTCCTGCGATACGGTTTCTTTTACTAAAATTTCTTCTGTTTTCTCTTCTCCTGTGTCTCCTTCATCAAATTGTTCCTCCTGCTGTATTTCTTCAGTCCTTTTTGTTTTTCTAGCTCTTGTTTGCTTTTGTTGCGACATTTTTATGTTTAAATTTCTTTATTTAGGATGGTCAGTAATTAAATTTTTGTTTTTCAGGTCTGGCTCTACCTATGTTAAGAATTCCTGTGCCCAGATGTTGCAGTTTGATCCCCTGTTTGGCTGTGCCTGGACGTTATGGCTAGTTTCCCCTATTTTTGCTGTGCCCGAACGTTGCGGCGCCAATTATATTATTTATAATTGGCTTTGAATTTTATTTTATTAATTTATTTTATTTTTATATTATATATATTTTATATTTTAATGCCCCATTGTTGGGCGTCAATTATTTAAATTATTGGCTTTGATTATAATCAGCTTTGGCTTTTATATATTATAAAATTTTACTATTATTATTATTATTATATTTATGATATTGAAATGATATTTGATATTTATATTTAGAATTATTTTATGTATGGAAAAGTGATATTAAAAATTTTTATTACACCATGTATTATTTTACACCATGTATTATGGGTGACTCTGTATATTATTTGTGTGAAACTTTATCTGAATAAAATATGTTTTGTGACTCTTGTGATTTAAGCTATCTCAGGGTTATTTGGGTTGCCTATCCTTCTATTATATATACATATATGTATGTCAAATAAATTATATTCAAATATTTTATTTACTTACTTATCTCAGTGGTGAGTTCTGCTAAAATAGGAAGAAAGTAGCCTGCAAATATTTATAGTAGCCTTATTATCTTATTATGGGTTTTCAAAGAATTACGTTTCAAAATTCTTAAACAAATTTTATTGGCACAATTTAAAATCTAAACTCTAAACTTTAAACGGATCCGTTGTTCTAATTATCAAACTAATATCAATTTACAATGATTAAATTTAGTATCCGAATTTACGGCTTTCATTCAATTGTTCTTATTAATAAATATGGATCCTTGACCTGCACTCCCTCTGTATTCTCAATGTTGAACTATGGTTAAATTATCCCATAAGATTTCTACTTTATGCGTTTAAATCTTAATTTCCCATAAACACATTTGCTTAAAATGATATTTGACAGAATGGGCTGTCTTTTTATTGAAATATTTGTCTGGTTGAGCTGCTATACATTAAATAAAATAAATCTCTAACCTTGGCTTCCTCGCTAATGGTATTGGGTATCTTCAAATGTACGTATTATTGATATATTTACTGCTTATCTCGTACTTCCTTACGTTAAAAACTTGATGTAACATCTCTTCTTTGTTTTAGCGGCAAATTGAATTTCCCTTGGACAATTTATACTTTAAAATATTTATATTTAAAATGGGAAGCAATAATGACGCGCTCTCGCATCTAAATTTCATCAACAACCAACAACAACATTTAACAAAAGCGGAAATGTTGCCCAAATTCATCTAACATTTGGTGTTTCTTGTCTGTTCAAAGCATTCTCTCTTCCAATTAATTATTTAATGTTTGACAGATATTCTCCTTGGAACCATCGAGTAAGTATAAAATATTCTATTTTTAAAATTGACATCTGATCATCTGATCTAACCTTACTTCTACATAACATAAGCAACAATAATAATTTTATAACATTAATTCATTTTATGCTATAATCTTGATTTAAAAGTTCCAGAACACTAAACACTGTTTTTTAATAACTTCCAGTTCATTGTTTTTACAAACACAGACACATATATGGGTACATTTCAGTTCATTGTTCACATAAAAAATAAACTAAATTCACATATTGGAAACATCATACAAGGGGTTTGTTTTGTTCATTACCTTTTGGTAATTGATTTTGAACATAATTCTTTGGTATGTATTTCATGCTTAATATTTCAATCTATCTACATATAGATTTCTGGCTCTTTTTATTTCACTTTAACTGAGATATTTTCCAAATTGCTAGTTAAACTTTTTAAGACTCATTTAATTATCATTCCAACAAATTATGGCTATATATCTTTCATTGCTTCTCCAAATAACACTGACTAACAATAATAGTGAATGTGCTTGTGTTTTAATGTTATTATTTTGTTTTCTGTTTTAGTGTACAGTAAAATATGTCGAACGATGTGGATATGTATACAATATACAGAGAACCCATATGCATTACGTGTAAACCGTAAGTATTTTACTTATTACTGACCAGTGGTACAACTACTACCCCCCATCACTAATCTGATCACCCAATTTTCTTAATCAATAATCAGAATTTAACATTATCATAGTAGTTTCCGTAAGGGTTTTCATTTTTGTTTTTATAACTTTTATATGGCCTTAGCAATTCTCAGCACAATATATATATATATATATATATATATATATATATATATATATATATATATTGCTATAGATAGCAAATGATAGGAAATATTACGAAATTTTAATAGGAAAACGGGAAATTTATGCATACTAGTATATATAAAATAAATGTATACACCCTAATGTAGCAATGAAAGAGTTTTGGCAGGAGATGTCAACGCCCGACATGAATGTCAGTGACCCATGTAGCAACCCTCGATGTTAAGTTACATTCGAGTAATAAAAAAACTATATTATATACTAGAAATCCGTAAAGAAACCAAGAACAATGCTTCAGTTTTGTAGGGAGAATGAGATTGTAGATAATATAATTGTAGTTCTGTTGATTTTATTGTATAAAAAAAAATAGATATGACCAAGCTAGCTAAAGACTCAATATAGTAAAAGAGCGGAGGTCATTTATAAAAAACAAAAGTTTGTAGAATATTAAGGTGATGTGCGCGTCAGAAAAAAACGTAAAAAGACGTTAAAGGTTTGACGGAAAACTTAAACACAGGTGGTGTGACGAACAATAGCGTTTTTTCACCTGTAGGAGAGTTAATAAAAGCAACGGTCCGAGAGGGTCCGGGCTTGTCTTGTCTTTTCCATCCAGTGAAATCATCTGTATCACTTTACCAGACCAGGTGATCATCGTCATAATTATGTAAGTCGACATAAGAGATTCCAGAGTGCATCGAAGTGAGGGTATAAAACACCTCCAGAGTGCTACGACTATGGAATAAATATATCAATATGTTAACGAAGTAAATCCGTTAATAATCAATGGCATGGACAAATGAGAAAGATAATAATAATTAATCAAGGTCCGTATTAATGGAAGAACAATAAATAATCCAATGGAAAATATGTCAGTAAGTGTTACCTTTTCTTAAATTGACCAGTGCGGGTTGAATTTCACCATTTTTACAACAACAATCAAATATTTTTGTGCTAATAAATTTCAAAAACAAAAATTTTGTTTGAAATAAACGGAAAGAGACCGTGATCTCTGTAGAATTATCGATGTATATTGATTATGTAGTATCCATGTTTAATTAATTGTGTAATTAGTTGTAATGTTACCAGAATGTTTTAATAGGGTTTTTCAAGTTATATGTATGTAAAGAATGTTTTAAAATATCTCTTTGTATTTAACAAGTGTCATATCGGCACAGTTAAATGCTTTAATAGGATTTTTCAATTTATGTTTATGTAATGAATGCTTTAAACGTTTCTGTTTGTATTTAATGTGTGTCAAATAGACACCGTAAAATTTGTGTAATAAATTAAATGGAATGTATAACAGATTGTAATTAACGGAAGTATTGTTTTTGGTTGATATTTAATCAGCAAAATTGTTGTATAGCCATCTGTGCAAAGCGAAAGTAATTTTGATCAAGTGAAAATCAATAAATGAATTTAAATAACACATATTAGTGAATTTTAATTAGTAGAAGCTAGCTGTAATTATAAGGAACCCAACCTGATGATTAAGACATATGTTCTCAGCTCTATAATAAATTTTTGCAGGTATATACTACCCATAAAGTAAAGTGGAATACCATAGCAATATATATATATATATATATATATATATATATATATATATATATATATATATATATATATATATATATATATGGTCAGATGTTGGATGACTCAGTTTTCATGCACAGACTGGCACAGGATATTTGAAATTAACCCGTTATAACTTTGAAATATTGATTTGAGAAAAAAAGTTTTAAGTAAAAGGTGTAGAAAATTTGTCGATTGAAAAGTTAAGTTATAAGCATTTTATTGTTTAAACAATTATTAACAAAGATATAGGTAAAAAAAGTCAATAAATTATTCCTAATAGTCGTATAACTTGTAAACGGTGAGTGATACCAAAAAAATTATTTAACAGAAAAGATGAAGAATGAAATTATCTACAATAGAGGTCATTACCATTTTTGGCCTAAAGTGCACGGTTACGAAGATATAGACCGAAACGGTTTTTCTCAAAATGGCGGCACTTCCGCCGTCCTAATTTGTAAGGATTTTGTGTTTTTACATTCTCTACGTCATTCTGAACCTATGTATCAAAACAAAAAACTCCTGTAGTTTAATGCAGAAACAAATTCTCTATTGCCTGTATTAACAGATGTGTTTAGAGCGTAGCTCACGAAAATCACAATTAATGATGAAAATAGAAGGAAACTTTTGGAGGTATTTGGATTTTTTTGTAGGAAAAGCGTAAGTTGCACTCATTTCTGCGACATGTTCTTGTCATATTTCACACATTTTCGCGTATCGTTCGTTTTATAGACACCATACAGTAGGTAAATATGACATAACGGGGACGGTCGACTTAACATCAATTAGAAATTACAAAAAAATGTTCGAGACGCAGCAAGTGCATTATAGTAGTGAATTTTCATAAAAATTGTACACTATTAGTAAGGTATATAGGGTGGCGCATTGAAAACGAAACAGACCGATTTGCGCCCAGATAATTTTTTTTAAGAAACTCTGAAACACGTCAATTTTAATATTGAGGGGGACATGTTTTGACATAAAACTCAACTTTGTCACATCAACCCCGTTAATGGTGGTGATAACAACCCTTATATTTTAAATAGGGAACATGGGTCGATCATTTGAAAGCTCTTTCTTTTCTGAATTCAGCACACTAATTTTTTTCGAAGTTTTATCAACTCAAAAATTATTCACAGTTAGAGTTGCAAGAACGTATTTCATTCATTGTTATAAGAAATGTACTAATTAGTCAATTTTTCGTTAAAAAAAAAACAACTAAAAAAACAAAACCAAACGTTCAAAAATGTTTATTCAGTTGAGTAAGTGTTCAAATTGTTGACCACCAGCTTCAATACAAAAGTACAAATTTTGTTCAAAACGAGCATTTGTTATTAGACAGCATTCTTCAACAAAGCGTCGTCGTAATTCTTCCAGAGACTCCGGTTCTGTTGCGAAAATTCTACTCTTTAAATGGGCCCATAGAAAGAGGTCTAAAGGAGTTAAATTCAGTAATCTAGGGGGCCACTCAAAAGCACCTCTACGCCCAATCCATTGTTCTGGAAACTCTCTGTTCAAAAACTCCCTAACACGCTGTGAAAAATGCGGAGGAGCTCCATCTTGTTGAAACACTAATTGATTTTCTTGATAGCGATAATAATTTTCAACAATATCAATTAATAGAGGGTAAACGATATCTTCTAGTAATTCCAAATACGTTTCGCCACTCAAATTGCACCAAGAAAAATTGGTCCGATTAAACGGTCTCCAAAAATGCCAGTCCCGGCATTCAATTTCTGTGGACTTTGAGTGTGGACTTCGTGAAAATTTCTTGGATTATTATCTGCCCAATAACGACAATTATGACGATTGACTGTAGAGTTTAATAAAAACGTACACTCGTCTAAAAACAGATATTGAACAGAAAGTTCCCGTTATCAGCTATTCGTGCAGTCATAACTTCACAAAACTCCAGCCGCCGGTCAAAATCATCTTCATTCAGTTGTTGTACAAGATGAATTTTATACGGGTGAAATTTATGATGCTTCAATATTCGCTGAATAGTTCTTCTTTTGATGTTTGAAACAGTGGCCAATTTTCTCGTGCTCAAAGTTGGGTCTGCAGCAATTTGTCCTAAAACTTCAATCTCAGTAGTCTCATTTCTAACCGGAAATTCACGTTCAGGATCCCGTTTTTTGTTGGCTACTGAACCACTTTGCCGAAACTTTGCAACTAACTCCAAAATGTATTTTCTGTTAACATGTCTGTTCGGATGTCGTTCATTAAACAAATTTGCGGTACGGTTGGCACAGTCGTCGTTTTTGAAAAAAAGAGTAATTATTTCAACTCTTTCTTCTACAGAATACACCATTGTGAAATTAATTTAATTTTCGGTAGTACTATCAAGTATCAAACCGGGCGATAAACTGACATAATAAACCGCATTTCTTTTATTCCGATAAGAAATGTTATCATAGTCAATTTTTTGTTTACAAACCAACAAAACATTGACCACCAGCCCATTTCTTATCGAAATGAGTGAAATGCGTTTTTGCATCTTCAACTGTGAATAATTTTTTAACAAGTTGATAAAACTTCCAAAAAAATTTGTGTGCTGAATTCAGAAAAGAAACAGCTTTCAAATGATGTAACACTCGACCCGTGTTCCCTATTTAAAATATAAGGGTTGTTATCACCAACATTAAGGGGTTGATGTGGCAAAGTATAGTTTTATGTCAAAACATGTCCCCCTCAATATTAAAATTGCCGTGTTTTAGCGTTTCTTAAAAAAAATTCTCTGGACGCAAATCGGTCTGTTTCGTTTTCAATGCGCTACCCTGTATTATTAAAACTAATTTTTTAAATTTAAAAGGACCTGCGAGACCGGTTTTAGAGGTCCCAGTTAGCGATTATTTGAATAAGTTTCAATTTTCTAGGAGCTAGAAAATTATAGTTTGGTAGAAATATATGTAAGTACTACAACGCTTTTTAAAACAATTGGGTTACAAATTTCATTAAAGTCACAGAAGTTTTCTAGAACAAAATTAATTATTTACAAAGGGAATGTACCTGCCAAATCATAAATATGGCAGGTATTTTTCTTTTTAATTGCTTGGATGGTTTTGTTTTAGTCAACCTAATCGAACTAGTTTTTGCAAACAAAACAACAAAAAATATTTTTTAAAACCAACTTGTAGTTATCCGCAAAGCTCATTATGTTATTTTTTTATTCAGTAGCTAGGCTGCGTTTACATAGGTGTTACTATGGTTCAAGATTGAAGATTCTAGCTTAATAGGAAATTGAGTTATCGCATTTCAAATATTTTTACAGAAACTCTCTACCAAAATGTGTTTGCTGCACCTAGACCTTTTTAAACACTTAGTTTTTAGTCCAATCAATCGAAACAGTTTCTGCAAACAAAATAACAAAAATTCTTTTCTAAAACAAATTTATCGTTGCCTGTGAAGCTCATTGTGTTATTTTTTAAATTTAGTACCCACGCTGGTTTTATATAGCTTTTAGTATGTATCAAACATGAAGATTCTAGTTTAATGGGAAATTGAATTTGAAATATTTTTACGAAAATTCGCTACCATAACACACTTGCCGGACCTTGACCCTTTTCAACATTTATTTACTATTGTTCTATCCATACTCTTTGAAAACGAAATAAAAACGAAATGATATTATGTAGTTTCATTTGCCTCAAATTTTCCATATAATGGGTGGGCCATCTAACGTTTAGAATTGGAACTATGGGTTATTTTGAGGTTGTAAAGTTTGATGACATTTCCGATGTGACAGAAAGTTAGTTTTATGTTTGACATTTATGAAATGGGTCGCTTTTCGCTTGAACCTAGTTGGGAAATATTAAAAACTAATTTCCAAAGTGGTGAGTATTTTACTCATGTAAGAAATTTACGAAAAAAAATTGACCAAAAGTATATGCCAAAAAGACGCAGTTTATGGATCAATTTCTGAAGCGAGTTCGTGAAACTGGACCGTTGTTGGATAAAACAACCCGTGTACGTACTCGTCCAGTGCGCTCAGCCGAAAACATCGCTGCTGTTGCTCAGAGTGAGCGTGAACAACCATCAACATCAACTCGTCGTCGTTCTCAAGAATTGAACATTTCACGCACTTCTGTGAGAATAATGTTACATAAAGATCTCGGTGTGAATGCGTACAAAGTTCAATTAGTGCAAGAGCTGAAGCCGCATGACCATCCGATGCGTTTTCGGTTTGCTCAATGGGCCGAAGACTGCTTGAACGAAGATGAGCATTTTTACCGAAAAATCATCTTTTCACATGAAGTCATTTCCACCTCGGAGGATACGTCAATAAGCAAAATTGTTATATCTGGGGCTCAGAAAATCCACACGTCATCGTGGAGAAACCAATGCATCCATAACGATTGACTGTATGGTGCCAAAATCCGCACCAGACAGTCAATTATCTGGGGAAAACCCCAATTTTTTTCTTTAAATGCCTATAACCTTTTTGTCTAAATTTTGGTATATATATATATATATATATATATATATATATATATATATATATATATATATACATACATATATATATATATATATATATATATATATATATATATATATATATATATATATATATAATTGTAACTGACCTGGATATGGTGTCACGGGCTGACTAATCCGGGATAGATTACCCGGCCTAATTTACCGTCGTAACCACTGCATTATGTTACACCATTTTTTTTTGTTCCCTCAGGGCTCGTCCGCGGCCTTGCCGCCCCCATAGCACCGCAATGTTACACCATAAAGGTTGGCAAATTATCCAACATTTTCCGTGGAGTAATGTACGAAAGATTTGCGAAGGTTGGAATATTCTCAACATTTTCTGTGGAGGAATATACGAGATCCGGTATGTCGAACGGAATAATTAGTAGAGGGGACAATTAGGCGGCGGCGATTTCGGAAAAGAAGTGGGACCGGACGGAACGCCGACAGAGAGTGGGCAGTCGAGTAGTGACCGCGAACAAGCTAGTGCGTCCGTCGCAAAGAAGTGAAATTATACAGCCCGTGAGGTTCAAGAGAAGACCAGTAAGCCGAGAGAGACCGCCGCTTCCCACCGCCACCACCGCAGCGATTGCTTAGTGAACCTCATCACCGGAGAATACCCCAGGTAGGTGAAAACCTGATTCTATTACCTGTGGTCGAAATGTGGAACGCCCCACAATAACACTGGGAACCTTAGCGGGGACCGTTTCTTCCCTGTCTCCGCTGGCGGGCTGCTCTGGGGGTTGGGAGCTGTATTGGCTGGAGTAGATTCGGACAGAGCGGCGACTGCGCCGGTCCAGATTAAAACAGCTAGGTGGCGCCTGGAGTCCCGGCCCGTCCGCGGCCCCGTTCAGGAGGGGCGTAAATCCGGGAACGGGGGTGGTCTTCTTCCGCGCCGAACAAGGCTCCCCGAGCGTGCGAGTGAGAACGTGTGAATGATGGGCATTAGATAATACTTGCTGGTGCCATACAAAGCTTGATGTGGTGTTCGACGTACCCTGCAAGTAGCATGCCCGCCTGGGAACACCCGCCATTAATCACTATCCTGCCACCACCCTGCACCGCTTGAACGTTGCCGCTTTAACGTCCCCGTGCAATCCGCGCGTAACCTTAATTTAAAGCCCAATAATCACCTCTGCCTCTGGCCGCCCATAATTGCTAGGCTTCCTGGTAACAGGACCCCGTTATTTCCTTGTGAATATAATTAGTGAATAGAATACCCAAATACAATTTAACTCCAGTTCTTTAATAAAGACCATAACCAGAAGTCCCGGGGGACTTTGTCTTGGCTTAGGAGGACCCTGTCTCCACTAGAAACTACCCTGGGCTAGTGTATCCGTTGACAGTGACTTGGGAGAAGGGGGGCATCCAGCGGGAGCGCATTTACTCCTTGACAAACTCTATAAACGCTGGCGTCCGAGCATGATCCCGTAGGAAAGTCGTGTCCCGGAAGTCATCCCGAAATTCCCCAGGTTAAGGAAAACTAGTATTAACCCCCGGCCACCCCAAGTGGCCGCCGCAGTGGGTTCTAGGGGGCCTAGTTCGCGCTGATTTGAAGAATTTTTTTCTAAATTCAAAAGTCGGGGTCTCCTCATTAGTGATTTTTTTAAAGAAAATTCAGTAAAACAAGCACTTGTGAAGCCACGGAAAAAATCTACGACTGTATTAAACATGGAACGGTTTGAATAAGTTAGGGCAAGAACAAACAACCAGATATGCTATTCAAATCGAATTAAGTCTTAAAAGTTTTCATCTCCTCTTTATTAAATTATTTTTATAGAAAAACTCGCTAAAAATAATATTATATATATATATATATATATATATATATATATATATATATATATATATATATATATATATATATATATATATATATATATATATATATATATATATATATATATATATACAGGGTGATTCATAAGTGGTGACCAAAAATGAAACCCCATGTTCTTTGAACAATTTTAGAGAGGGTATGTCCTATAAAAATTTTTCCTATAATGCTTCATTAAAAAGATACAGGGTGTTGAAGTTGACTTTCATAATAAAATAAAATTTCCCAATTTTTTAAAAAGTAGCACATATATTTTGCTGAAACTTCGCATGTGTAGGCTGCTATGTAAGGCGCGTATTCTACCATAACAATTTAATCGGCTAATCCAGCAGTGGCGTGCATACCCACATGTCATTGGTTATTCCTCAAGAAAAAAACGGGTAAGCCAATGATGTTTTTTCTTATTTTTTATTTTTTGAATCTTACTTTCATTCGTGTACAAAATGACTCTCTTGATAATTTTCTGTACGACGCTTATTTTACGAGTAAGCAATGAATCAGGTAAGTGTTTTAGAGCACAGTTCATGATTTTTAACCAGTCGTTGTTTGGTAAAAAATCGCAATGATACACTTTTATGCCTCCATTGGCCTGAATACACGCACGACATATTTTTAATATGGAAAATTTAATGTCTTGATAATTTTTTGTACGACTATTACCTTTGTTGTAATTTAGTAAGTAGTAGTCTGGTTTGCCAAAGTTGTCATTAAGTGTCACTTGACGTTTAGGTTAACAAGTAATTATTTTGAATCGGTGTAAGTGGTAAACTTTATAAAATCGCAAAATTTTCTACTCTTTTACTTCTTATAATGGAGTACACCTCAGAAGAGTATGCAGATATAATTTTTATCTACGGATATGCTGATGGAAATGCTCTACCTGCTTGTCGGGAATATCAACGTAGGTTTCCCACTCGCCGTCAACCTACACTTTTTAATGAAGCATTATAGGAAAATTTTTTATAGGACATACCCTCTCTAAAATTGTTCAAAGAATATGGGGTTTCATTTTTGGTCACCAGTTATGAATCACCCTGTATATAATATAAATATAATATAATATAAAAATAACAACAATCTAATCAGATAACGGTAAAGTGAAATGAGACTAAAAAAATTGATGAAAAGTGAAGTCACTAACTAAGATTATAACTCGTCATATAGGACTCGATTATCGAATGTACAGGGCCTATCCCACTCGGCCACGTTCGACATGACATACTAGCAGGTATATCCGGTAGTATGTTAATTGTCTAACGTCTTTACTGTTTACATCAACCAATTTTTATTTACAATGGCTTTTTTTGCTCATATTTTAACGAAATGAAGGAAAATAATGACTTAGCCACAGATATAGGAGCTTGTTAATGATTTCGTGTCGTATTTTTTACTCACGTTCGTACTCCTACCATAATTATCAATTTTGACGTTTTAGCTTTCTTAGATTTAATTAATTAAAAATTCATTTACCTATAACTTTTTTGTCTTTTAACGTAGAGATCTGAATTTTGGTACATAGGATACTCTTTAGAACGGAAACGAGAATACCAAATCTGGTTGCCCTTACTTTGTTATTTACGGAGATAAATTTTTTTTCGAAAGAAAACACAAATTTTCACGGGAAAACCTGGGCAGATTTTCTTAACTAACGAACTTATTCAAGCCACTTGCAAAAGGAAGTTACTTACAGTTACTTACTAAATTTTATCAAAATCGGCTCATTATTTTTTGAGTTATCGGTGTGATATATATATATATATATATATATATATATATATATATATATATATATATATATATATATATATATATATATATATATATATATATATATATATATATGTATGTATATACATAAAAATTGAAACTGACGCCCTATATGGTTTCTAGGGGTCCTAGTTCGCGCATTTGAAGAAATCTTTTCGAAATTCAAAAATGGGGATTTCCTCATTAGTGAATTTTTTTATAAGAAAATTCACTAGAAGTATATAGACGTGAAACTTCGAGCCGTTAGTCTTGTAATAGCCTGTATAATAAGTTAGTTAGCTGATAATCACCAATTACAGCTTCAAATTATTTGGTTTTCATGACAAAACCCGAACCATAGTCTGTGATTGGTCGCCTGAAGCCTTGAATTTTAAATTTTTATTAAATGTAAAAAGTTTGTTAAAGTTAAAATTAAATAAAATATTAATCGAGCTTTGTGAAACTGAGCATAAGATTTTAATTTGTTTCAGGCACTGGCAACAGCACAAGCTTATTCAATTAGAGAAAATGGACACAGTTTAGTACAAACAAACAATCTCAGAGCTCTGAACTTAGACGACTCAAGAGCTCTCAAATTAGATTATCGAAGAGCACTAAACCAACCCTCACCCAGTGAACAACAGCAAGGTGGACTTAAGGGGACGATAAAAAAGATAGAGGCTAAAATAAAGCAGACCAACGAAAATATTAAGACAAAGTTACAGAAGATATTCGGATGAAGACAAACTGCGAATAGAGAGATACAAGATTCAACATTAAAAATGCCTATTACAATTTTTTGTATTGTTACCTTTTACAACGTTATCGTATAGCAGTGAAAAATATTTGATTTGATTTGAAGTTGTTTTTATTTTTTATTTTAAAGATGGTTCCGTTCGCAAAGTCAAAATTTCTTCTTTAAAATAATTAGAGTCGGTAAAATTCCTATTTGACGAAAAACTATGCGGACCGAATGTCCCACCTACCTGCGGAGTGAGAGGCAGCTATCGTTGCCTCGAGACCTTATATAATGCTAACGAAAATAATACAGAGCAAATGAGTTTTGTAACTGTGGATGAGGATACCATTGCATCATGTTTGCAGGAAATTAAGAGTAGTGCGATTGGAATGGATGAAATATGCATTAAAATGATACATTTATGCTGCCCCCTTTTCCTGATGTTTTTGGTGAATATTATCAATTCCTGTATTCTTGCGTGCCCATCCTAAAGGTTGAGACCCCTAAGGACTACAATGACCTCAGAATTTTGAGCATTCTGCCAATCTGTTCAAAGTTGTTTGAGAAGATCATATTTAGGCAACTAAGGCAAAACTTAGATAACATACTGCCGGAGGTCCAGTCGGGTTTTAGAATGGACTACAGCTGCATAACTGATCTTGCGTCCATCAATGACGACATAATAAATGCAACGGACAAAGGTCTTATTACTGTACTGATACTTCTTGACTATAGCAAAGCGTTTGATACAGTATGTCATGAGACTATGATTGCGATTCTGAAAAGTGTGGGTCTTCAGGATGAGTCTTTAAAGCTGCTGACAAGTTTTTTTCAATCACGTACACAATGCATAAGGGTTGGAGGAGTTTTATCGGAGCTCTCGGAGATGCTGCAGGGCTTGTCGCAGGGATCTATACTTTCACATCTTCTGTTTACGATCTACACCCACAGGTTCCCTGATTGCCTTAAGCAAATAAAAATACACATGTATGCTGACGATATTCAGGTCTACTGTTCATTTCCTCAAAACAAGTTGACAGAAGTGTTGATTGAGATAAACGAAGACCTGGAAAAGTTAAGAAAGTTCTCAGAGATGCACTCCCTGCATTTGAATCCAAAAAAGACAAATGCAATAATTTTCGGTTACGATAGACATGTACAGGAAATAAAAAACGATGTGGTGCTGAGGATGGGCACTGACATTATACCGATCGTAGAGTCGATTCGGAACTTAGGATTGGTAATGGATAACACCTTTAGATACCGCGCACATGTATCGCGTTGTTTGAGTCGTGGATATGGCGGATTGAGGCTTTTGTACCCTCACAGGCAATATGAACCTACACAGATTAAAAAACACCTGTGTGTAAAATTAGTGTTATCACAAATAAAATATTGTGCAGAAGTATTCTCATGCTGTTTGGATGTGGAGACTATGGGGAGGGTGCAGAGGCTTCAAAACGCCTGTTTAAGATATATCTATAACATTCGAAAATTTGAGCACATCTCCCATAAGCTCAGAGAAGCACAATGGCTGGACATGAGGGATATATTTCTATTGCAGAGATCATATTTCTACCATGGTATCATCAGAAAGGGGACGCCGCCTTACCTTTGTAGGAAAATTAGGTATCGCACTGATATACATAATGTGAATATCCGAAGAAAGGATCTTCTCTATACCAGTTTTCAAACTTGCTCTATATCGTCGGTCTTTCTCATATAACATCTGCGAGACTTATAATAAAATACCTAATCATATAAAAGAAATGACCATAAGTAAATTTAAGAAACACGTGTTTCGGTGGATGATTAGCAGGTGTTAAAAACAGGAGAAATAATATGTAGGTAAGTGGTGGGAGATTCTGGGTATAAGTGCGCGAAAGTTTTATGCATACGTGCATATGGGGCTGTGTAGCGGTGTTGGAGTGCATGCATGGAGGTAGATGTCTGAATATGTGTGTGTGTGTGTGTGTGTGTGTGTGTGTGTGTGTGTGTGTGTGTGTGTGTGTGTGTGTGTGTGTGTGTGTGTGTGTGTGTGTGTGTGTGTGTGTGTGTGTGTGTGTGTGTGTGTGTGTGTGTGTGTGTGTGTGTGTGTGTGTGTGTGTGTGTGTGTGTGTGTGTGTGTGTGTGTGTGTGTGTGTGTGTGTGTGTGTGTGTGTGTGTGTGTGTGTGTGCGGGTGGGATATTGGGAGTCTACGTATATGTGTGAGAATGTTTTGAGCGTACGCTGGGTGTGGGGGCTGGGTGAGTAGGTGGGTGTCCTTGGTTGTGGGGAGGTGAGTGTATAAGTGTAGGAGTGTGAGACTGTGTATGTGAGAGATTGGGAGTTCTTGGATATGTGGGCGAGTGTTTTAAATGTACGTTGCGTACAAAGGCTGTGTGAGCAGTGTGCGTGGACACGTGAAGATAATTTCTTGAATGTATTACTATGTGAACGTGTGTGGCGTATGGGTACGTGTGAGTGTCGCCCTGGCATGGATCGCTTATAATTCACTTTGTTTGTTTTTTTCAAATTAGGGTTCAGAAAGGTAAATGGCTTACCACTAATAATTTAATAGGGTCAAGTGGTAGAACAGCGGATACTACGGTATCGAGCTGAACTTCCCCCTAAGATTTGTTTTGTGTTAATTGATATGGAAATTTACTTATTGTATAAGCTCATGTGAAAGACAAGACAAATAAAGGAATTATTATTATTATTATTTCCAGAAACTTTCCATCGAAAAGTACCGAAACTTTCCGAAAGTTTAAAAAATTTCGTTTATTGCGGAAATGAGTTTTTTGTGCTAGGAGGATTGCAAATATATATATATATATATATATATATATATATATATATATATATATATATATATATTTAAACACATTACCTTTTTGTCAAATTTTATTAAGAAAAAAATAGTTTATATGTATACAAAAGGCATTGTATGCTAAAACCTAAAAAATAAAAATAAACTGTTAACTGACTAGCAGAAATTCACTAAAGACAAAGAAAAGCTATTGAATAGTTGGCCCGAAAACATTGTGGTAAGTGAAGTTTTTTCGTAAACAACAGTAATATTTTTTCGGCTGCTGAGACAAAGAATTGCACTGAATATCACTGTGAGACTCAGCGTGGAAAGCCGCTTAGGATACTAAACATAAACTCTCAAAGTGTCTGTAAAAAGATCGAGCTTCTGGATCTTTATTTGTGTTCGTTCAAGTATCCTTAAGTCGTTTGTATGACGGAAACCTGGTTGACCAAGGAAGAAGTTAGCGTTCTGAAAGTTGACAATTATAGTGTTTCTAGCTGTTTTTGTAGACGCAATATGGTTGCGGGCGGTGTTATTATTTTAGTTCGAAGTGACCTAGAATTTGTAGAGTTGAATGTAAGGAATGTTTCTCTGAGTAAGCAATTGTTTGAGGCAGCCTTCGCAACCGTGTTATATAATAAAGTTTCGGTAAATGGAGGTTGTATTTATCGAACTAAACCAAAGTGTACATCTGCCCTGCCACAATATAAGACATGCTTTTTTGGCAGCTTAAAAGAAGTTTTTATCCAACTAAACAACAAGGGAGCTCCTGCATTTGTATGGGGTGATTATAATTTAATTTTTTTAGATAAATACAGTGTGGATGTTGTGAGGTTGTAAGATTTAATGACTTCTTACGGTTTCTTTGCCTGTCTTAGTCAGATTTCACGAAGACAGGATGCACCGGCATCTTGTATTAATAACATATTTTGCAATGCACACTCAGCTGACATTAAGATTGAGACATTGACAAATACAATAGGAGATCATAACACGCAGTTATTATCCTATAGTATGCCGGCTATTGATCAGACTCCTGTTGAATATGTGTATAAAAGGTCATTCAGTCAGGAGAATATATCCCATTTTGTGTATCTTTTGAATAGTGCATCCTGGGAGCCAGTCTATCGGGAGCCAGTGGCAGCAATTTTTTTAAAATGTTTTTTCTCTGAGTTTGACGCCTTGTTTCAGATTGCGTTTCCGGTTGTCAAAAAAAGATCCATGCCCGGCAAGGTTGCTCCTAAACCATGGATATCAGCGGAACTTGTAAGAGAGGGCTGTTTGCTTCGTGATTTTCCACTTCTACTGGATACGGTTACGGACGCAATGTAATGAGTTGTATAATAGTCTAAAGAAACAGCACGGTGTTAGGTTAAAAAACGCCAAGAAAAAATGCTATGAAAATAAAATCTCTAAGGCATCAAACCGAAATAAAGCTATGTGTGAAGCAATTTAAAAAATGTCATCCTGGGGAAGATGAACAGCAAGACGGCAAATCTGAGTATTCTGTCTGGTGACAGGGTCGTTTTGACAGATCCTAATATGATTACTGACAGTCTCAATGCGCACTTTGTCGACTCTGACAAAAAACTGTGAAATAAATTGTGCATTGAAAAATAGCTCTAATCCCTATTCTATGTTTTTATATCCTGTCTCAGAGGACGATGTATTAGAGATCATAAAATTAGTTGCAGTTAAAAATTAATCAGGAATAAATAAAATACCATGTAGTCTTCTTGGCAGGGTTGCTCATCTTGTGGTGGCTCCACTAACTTACCTTATAAATGTCTCATTTGAAATCGGTTGTTTCCCTGAGCGTCTGAAGGCGGCCATTGTTGTCTCTCGCTTTAAGAAGGGAAATTCACGTCTTTTGGACAACTACAGGGCGATTGCGCTGCTTTTGTTTTTTATAAGATCTTAGAAAAGGCAAAAGACTCGGTTTTTTTTTGGAGAGATACAATTTGCTGTATCTGTGCCAATTTGGTTTTCGTAGGCGGCTGTCAAATCAGGATGCCGTACTTAGCACTTACCTGACAGTCTTGGATTACATAAATAGTGGGTCCAAATCCGCCGGGCCTTTCTTCGACATTTCGAAAGCGTTTGATGCGGTCAACGATGCCCTTTTATTGCAAAAATTGGAGCATTATAGCATAAGAGGAAATGGATATTTATGGCTGAAAAGCTACCTTTCTGGAAGAAGTCAGGCTGTCAGGATACAACAGGCAGGTAAGTACTATATGTCTGGATTTTCAGCCGTCTCGAGCGGCGTGCCGCAGGGCAGCATATTGGGCCCTGTTTTGTTTACAATTTTTCTTAACGATATTGTTAATGATCTCCCACAATACAACCTAACTTTGTACGCAGATGACACCATTGCTGTAATCTCAGGAGAAAGTTTTGAAGAGCTTGGTGCTGCAGCTAATGTGTGTGTCTCAAGTGTTAGCCTGGTGTTCGCGAAATGGTCTTGTTCTTAACACGCGTCCGTAAAGTTTTTGGGGCTCCATCTGGATTCTAACTTATAGCTCTTCCTCGTAGAACCCTCCACTGATTGCTTTTCCCTGCATGTCTTCAACAAGGTATGTTACTGGATTTGTGAAGTGCACACCAACAATTTTGAATAACTCTGTTGACCAACGAGGTATATACCCCTTTTCAAATTGAGCCTTTGCTTTACTTATACGTACAACATCGCCCACTTCAAATTTCTTTTTGTTAAACACTAATATTTGAGTAGACTTGTTTAAGAATAGCTTCTTCATTTTTCTTATTAACATCTTGACGTTTTACACCAGTTGTTCGATGAACAGTAGCGTTGTAGGCAGCCGTGACATCAGGTAGTGTATTAAGCCATTTGTAGGAACCAAATAAGTTTACGTTTTTATATATCTTTTCTTTTAAGGTTTGTATGCCTCTTTCCACCATTGCAGCCTTCTTCACATTATAAGTGCTGTAGTGATTAATGTTGTATTTTTTCATTAAGGCGTTAAATTTAGAGTTATATAATTCTCGGCCAAGATCAGATTATTAGAGGGCGCTATACTATTAGCTAAAATATCGGCCATAGCTTTAGTCACCTCTTCAGCATTTTTATATTTAAGTGGACGAGTCCACACATACTTTGAAAAACAATTGATAACCACTAAAATGTACTTGTAGCCAGAGTTTTCTCGATGATAGTCTGTAAATTCAGCAAAATCAATCTGACACAAGTCTACGTTTAAAATTGATTCTTGCTGGTGTGTACAGCTCATTTATTACTTGTTTTTTAGCATCAGATGGTTCAACTGTTTTGCGCCTCATGGTGATGTTGGATTTAAAAGTATCCACTTATCGTGTAAATCTTTTAGTTTGTTGTCTATTTCACCTAGCTTCTTCTTCAACTTGTTTTTCTTTAACACATCAATACTTTTTAAAAGTTGAGCAGCTATGTTCTTGTCTAAATTTTTCAATTTATTTTCAAATTCGTTTTTTAAATCTTCCAAGTCTGGTTTGTGTACAGCTTCAAGTAGTATAGCAATGATTCTTTGTGTTACCTCATCTTTGTTCTTCTGATAGTCATCTATCCATACATCAACAATTTTTTTATTTACAGCATCTGTTGAATCGACTGGATCAGCAATGTTACACAATCTATGGCTTTGCAAATTAAAATCACCACTAGTAGTTCTTGGGATAATCTCTCGTTCAATAATTTTAAACTTAAAACCTTTATTAGGCAGGGAATGTCCAAACTTATCGATAGACATTTTTATACTGAGCAATAGGTATACTAGGCGATAACACCAGCCTCCTTCAGTTCTTCAATGATTGACTGAATTTCGTTGTTATGAGCATTATTACCAGCAGATTGGGAAGCCACTAAAAGTCTAAGTCTATCAACCAACTCATTTATGCCATCCCAATACACATGTTCTTTTTGTTTGTTATTTTGTATCATATAGTTGTTAGTGTTGCTTTTTCTATCACTTACATTCTGAGCTTTAGGTTCATTCTTTTATTTTTTGTTAAGATTTATATCATAACCAAAACCGTGAGGAGTTGAGGATCTTCGCCCTCGTGGATTTATAATTGGTTTTATAAGTGCATTGGGAACGTAGTTAATTTTATGAACACTAGTTGATTTTAGAATATCTCTATAGTGCTGAAGATCGTCATAAGTATACGCTTTAGGTCTTTTCATGAATATCAATTCTAGCAGACCTTGTGTTTGTGGATATCTCCTTTTATCTAGTTGAATCTCATCATCAGTAAAGTCCAAGTGTTTATTGCCAAGACTCCAGTTACCAGTATCTTTATCGTAGCGAGCGCCATACGTTTGATCGGTGGTGACAAGTCTCGGCGGTTCAGTAAAATACTTGTCTACATAATATCGAACTCATTCAGGATATTGCTCCAAAAATTCTTGAAATGCTGGTGCGGCTGTGATAGTTTGTAGATCTACCCCAAGCTCCTGAAATATTGGGGTATTCTCATCGGAACTTGTCCACACCTCTGGTTCAGCTTCAAAAACTTCACGATCTTCAAGGAACTCGACTTTGGATTTCTTTTCTGGTGTCGCTTCTTGTTTGATTTGTTCGGTTGTTGGCTGCAGTTTAAGTGTTGATGTGTTTTTAGAAATTTCAGTTAGTGGTTCAACAGTTGGTTTATATAAACGCTGCAGGGCTTCATCATTCTCAGCTCTACCAAACCTAAGCATTGAATGTTTTTTCGAATGTTTTCAGCAAGCTGTAAAATCTTTTTCTTGATTTTTCTCTCTTGTTTACCCATCACCTCCATCTCGCTAAACTTATTTGGAAATCATGTGAAAAGATACAAACAGTTTGGTGGTTTATAGTATACTAGCTTTAAGTTGTTTGTCTACCTACTTATTTTTCGTTAGTTGTCTAACACGGCCGCTGTTGAGACAGAGCAGACAGGAAGGCCAGCTGCCCAACACCTATCTGTCCTGCTAGACAGCTGTCTGTCGTTGGTTGTACCCGATTAGATTATTATGTAACTATCGAATCATTTTCTATATCTCCCGTTTTGCACATCGTTTTCTTTTACAATCACCAACACACCATACTTATTGTCTTTCCAACACTGACAACAAACATTTTTAACTTGTTTAAAGTCCATATCTGTCGTTATATGGTCGTCGTAGATGTGTTTTAAATTGGTTTCTTCTTGTTTGAAGCGAATCAAAACATTAGCGTTATCACGTATTAGATGCTTGGGTATTCGAGTATATGTTTGACAAAGATAGAATGAATAAATATTCTTATGCCTTACCATACTAAAGTATGCTCTCATTTTATCCAGTTTGTCACAAGCTACATCATCAAATATAAACACTGAGTTGTCCAAGGTTTCTGCAGGATCTAATATTTCATCGTTTTCACTATAGGGATAATAACCAACACCTTTTGTAGCATCCGGCACCTTTTGTAACATCTTATATTTGGGTTGGTATAAAGACTTTGAATACTCATACACGTTATCAAACTTTAAACCGTTCGGCTCTAACAGTAAACTTAACATAACATTTGTTTTACCACACCCAATTGGGCCACATATGATACATCTAGCTGTGTTTGGTAAGAGAGGACCGTGCCTTCGTTGTTGTTCTGAAGATATATCAACATCATCTATATTTGTAATAGGTAAGGTAGAAGCGTGTTTGGTGGTGCGCATCTTGACTTAAACTAAACTATATTATTCTGTACGTATAAATATATAGAGATGCAAGTGAGTCATACAATCAGTATCAATGCTGGCGTCACAGGGTGAAGGTCCTGTTAACACAGCCATAAACAAATTACCTGTTGAGTTACACGTACCTGGTTATCAGTTTTGTGGGCCGGGTACTAAACTTAAAGAACGTCTGGCTAGAGGTGATCAAGGCAGCAATCATCTAGATCGTGCTTGTCGAGCCCACGACATCGCTTACTCTCAATCAAAACAGTTGAGTGATAGACATCACGCCGACGAGGTGTTGGAAAACCGAGCGTGGGAGAGAGTCAAGTCAGAGGACGCAAGTTTTGCTGAAAAGTTAGCCGCTTGGAGCATTGCAAACACTATGCAAGTTAAAAGAAAGTTTGGTATGTGTCTTGATATAATCAACTCAAAACCAAAGAAGAAAGTTCCCTTTAAAAACATAATAAGTTTGATTGAAGAAGTTGTATGTTATCCCAACAGAAAATGCCGTGTTTGATATCGCTCATGCAAATGTTAGAAAAATTGGTGGTCGTAAGAATGTGCAGAAACCTCGAGTTATTCCAATACCTAAAAGCGGAGGCTTCCTTCCACTCTTACCTCCAATATTTGGAGGTCTGTCAGCGTTAGGTGCTCTCGGTGGTGGCGCCGCTGGTATTGCTAAGGCAGTTAACGATGCTAAAGCAGCCAAACACAAACTAGAGGAAGAAGAACGTCACAACAAAACAATGGAAGTCATCGCAATGGGTGAGAGAGGCAGTGGTTTAAAATTTAAACCAAAATGCAAGAGACTCGGTAAAGGTCTGTATCTGAAGACGCAGCGTAGCGGTTATGGGTTGTATCTACAAAAGCCAGAAAACTAATAAGATGTTTACCAGCAACACCTCTAACAAATGTATATCTTGCGAAATTTGCTGGTAAAATGAAAATACCATATTTTAGTGGTGTATAAATACAAGATACTTTACCATCAAATGAGCCACGTAAGAATGAATCGTTCATTATGAATTTACAAACAAACAAGGAGCCTGGCAATAATTGGGTTGCAGTGAGAAAACGTGGCCACACAGCCGAGTACTTTGACTCGTATGGAAACTTGAAGCCACCTGTCGAGCTGCAGCGTTACCTTAAAAACTGTTCTATATTGTATAATCATGATGTGTATCAGTAATATAATACTTATAATTGTGGTCACTTGTGTTTACATTTTAAAAATAAAAACCTAAACAGTAGTTGCTGTATTTCAGTCATGTCGCAAACCTTCGTGTTGAAAGATCAGTTACCATATGTCAACATACTACGATCATCCAATTGAATTGTATCCAGATGGTAGCTTTGCTGTTGCTTTGAAAGGCTTTTACACATACCACAACATACCTAACATATATGAAGGTAAAAACAAATTTTATGTAAAAGAAGGAGCTGCTTGGAGAAGCATCACGATACCCACTGGAGCATATGAGATAACATATTTGGAAGACTTACTTTAAAACGAGCTAGCTGGTGCTACGGCAACACACGAACAAAAGCAGCAGGCTTTGATTCTAAGACCTAATCCGAACACCATTAGATGTGAAATAAAGTGTTTTACAAATGTCAGTTTTGAATTTGACGATTCGATTGGGCGAATGTTGGGGTTTTCAAAACAAATTCTTCAACCAGGTATCTTCTATTAATCTGATTTACCTGTTGAAATAGTGGATGTTAGACAGATCCGCATAGGAACTAATATTGTGCCTGGCTCCTATTTCAACGGAAAACCCTCACATACGTTATATGAGTTTGCTCCGATGGTTGATCCTGGTTATGCAATCGACATAGAACCAAAGAATCTAATTTATTTACCTGTAAACAAACGAGAGATTTCAAATATAAGCATCGACATCATGTACCAAGATTCAGTTCCTTTAAACTTCCATGGTGAAGAGGTGCCTGTTCGCTTGGAGCTTAAAAAGATTGCTTAGAATGCTAGTTTTTAAGGATATAAAAGCAAGTGAATCTACCAAAACCAATTTAGTACAGCCAGCCACTTCAAAGGATAGATACACTTCGTTCCGATAATATTAAGTTCCTTAAAAGTCTTGGTTATCATGTCATCAAAACTAGAAATAGTCAAAGACCCCGAGTTTGACAATTCCATCGATCGGGAGGCACTTTGGGCTTACTATTCATCAACTAAATCATTCGGTAACAGTGATGAAGTTGAAATAAACATCAATTAGCAAGATGCATTCGTATGTCTAGCGGAGTCAGCTCTAATAATCGAATATACTCTGGAGCCGCTAGCAGTACAAAATGCTGTTGGTGACTATTATATGTCAAATAATGGAGGAGCAGCTTGGTTTGAAACAATGACCTATGAATTAAATAACAAGGAAGTGGAACGTGTACGAGACCCATATACCACAACACCCATTAAATGTCTGCTTTCGTTTAGTAAGAATGAAACTAAATCTCTTAGTAATTCTGGGCTGAATGTATCGTCAGATCATATCACCTTAAACGATAACAAGTTTTACATGCGCCTGCCTCTTTGGTTCCTCTTCAGTTTCTTCCATCACTTTAAAGGAGTTCTCTGTGGTAAACATACTTTCCGATTTACAAGAGCTAGAAACGATGCCAACAGCTATTACAGTACTGGTAGAATAAAATCTAAAATTACTGTAACCAACATGTTTTTAAAAGCAAAACATGTATCTTTAAATGATAAAGTGAAGTCGGAGCTGATGGATAAAATAGCAAAAGACACATATAATGGGACATATATGAGCTACCAGCACTCAGAGATATTGATAAAGACGTGTGGTCCGTTAAAACTGCAACAAACTTAGAAAGACCTATATATGTGATTATAGCCTTTCAAACAGATCGGAAAGACAAGGTAAGCAAGAAAGGTGACTTTTTCGATAACATTGATATGGTAGATCTACGAGTGTTCCTAAATTTAGAATGCTACCCTTATAAATCTATGAATATGGGTTTCGAGAAATCTAAATATGCTGAAGCCTATCAGATGTATACATATTAAAAAAAGTTTTTGTTATAAAAACATGCTCTTAAATTATGATGAGTTTAAAGATCGAGCTCTATTTGTAATCGACTATCAGCATCAAAACGAGTCAATTAAGTCTTCAACGGTGGACATCAAAGTGGAGTTCATGAGCAAAGACAATTTTCCTAATAGAATCAGAGCTTACTGTTATTCATGATTGTGTATTTGAATATAAACCTCTAACTGGTTTCGTAAGAGCCATTATGTAATAATTTAATATATCAGTCGTGTTAATCTATTTAATAAATTAATTGTTTTATTTTTAATTAAATTTTCTGTAACGTGTAAGAGCTTTATGTATGTTTTGTGAATTAATCCTAATAAATTAACTGTATTTAAATGAGTGTTTTATTTTAACCTTAACTGTAGTTGTTTACTTCGATTTCATCAAGATGGGTAACATGTTGCCAAACGTCAGTCGTCTAGATCGAAAACTAATAAACTTGGGTTTGCGCATGCGTGTATACTATTTTTGAATTCTACCCATCAAGACGATTAATATGACACCAAACATCATACCTCTACACCACTTAATAAAAAAGTTGCTTTACGCATGCGATAGTCGCCATATTCTAGATCTTAATCTTATTCTAGATCTAGATCTAGATCTCGACTTAGATCTGGACCCCGATCTAGATTCCGACCGGGGGCGCAACCCCCTCCACCTCCAACGCCGCCTCCGGCTACGGCTCTGCATTCTACTCGTTACGACGAGTAACATGATACCAAAGACGCGGGGGATAACTTAAGAACTAACAAAGTTGTTATGCGCATGCTCAAACCACCTGTCGTTTAAGATTTTTATTTTCCGGGTTTTGCACTTCCGGTCGGCCATTTTGGACGCCATCTTGGATGGCGTCACCTCAGGTTTGGTCCCTATTGGACACCCTGACGTCACTCTGACGGCGCTGCGCGCTGGCACAGTGACTGTAGGAGTGGAGAAGGCTCCAGAAGGAACCATCTATACCTACTCCCTTGACGCATTAAGATTGAATATCAAGCGCTGCATTTGTCAGATTAGATCAAAGTTATTGCACAAAGTCATACAAAGTTGGGTGAAAATTTGAACCACTGGTAGTAAAGGAAAATATAGGTAGAAATATACACACCTTTTCATGCCACAAGCTTAAGAGTGCCTTGTATACGGTATCTATATTTTTTCGACGAATAATAAAAACGAAAAGTTCTCTAAATGCGTCACTTATTATGGGAATCTGCTCTCTATTGGCAAAAACGCCGAATCATAATTTTTGATATGTGCCACAAAGGTGAAAAGTTGCAAAATAATTGAAACAACTAGAAAACGCTGGACCCCAACAATTTTTTTCCCTACAAACATCCATTATAATTCGATTAAAAATGCAAAAATACTATAATATAAGCAGTGTTAAAAAAAAAAGAGAATTTGTGTCGCCTACGACTTATGAGCCATCCTGTGGTTGTTAAAATAATTTTGTAAGATGCAGCTTAAGACACCCTATATTATCGTATAATTTTTTTTCTCTTGTATGATAACGGAAATATTGAGCTTTACCTTAGAAATGCATCACCCTGTATATATGTAAATAGAAAAACTGAAACTAACCCCAGATATGGGTTCTAGAGGGCCTAGTACACGCTCATTTGAAGAAATCTTTTCAAAACTCAAAAGTCGCGGTCTTCTCGTTAGTGAATTTTTTCTACGAAAATTTGATAAAACTTATAAACTCTTAAGCCATAAACTCTATAACGAAAACTACCGCCAAAGCATTGGAAAAAGGGTCTATTTGAAAGGAATTTCCTATAAATATTTTAGTAAAATGAAGGTGAATAATGTGTGTGTGTGTTTTGTTTCTTTAACGTCGGCCTATTTCCGCGACTATGGCCAATCACCGACGCCAGGGAGCAGTTTCACCTCATTATTCTGAAAATTTTGCCGAACCCCTGTCTTTCTGTAAGGAGGGTAGGGATCTTTAACGTACCCAACATCGCATGGACACGGGACCGATGGCTTTACGCCCCCTCCGAAGGGCGGAACGTGCAGACATTCAACATGCTCAAAACAATGCCAGAACCTCGCTTGATGTTATTGTTACAGTTTGTACTTAAAAAGTGAAAGGAGTACCCTGTGATCGAACCCAGTACCCTTCGGTTCAGAGGCACACGTTCTTACCCCTGAACAACCGAGGTTCACTAGGTGAATAATGGTTGAAGCTAAAACTTAAGGATTTGTAAAACACTCTTCTTTCGACATTTTCTCTAGATAACCCGTATTCGTCTGAGGTAGTTTGCCCAGATGTTCCCAATTTTGACGTTTTAAGAGGAAAATCCCAAAATTGTTTTCTTTAAATGCTTATAACTTTTTGCTTTTAGCGTGCAGATCTAAATTTTGGCACCTAGTTTACTTTTTATGATATGAGCGTACCAAATTTGATTGCTTTGTTATTTCCGGGGAAATAAAAATTTTCCCAGAGAAAACACCAATTTTCCGGGTAACACCGGGCCGATTTTTCTGGCTAACGAATTTAGCCAATCCACTTGCAAAAGGAAGGTACTCACCAAATTTGATCAAAATCGAACCATTATTCTTAGATAATTTGAGGAACCTTTTGGGTGGACCAAATAATGCTATGAACCTCCGATAAAAATCGGACTTCTATCAAATATCTTGTAACAATTGCAAGAAAATCTATATTGGGCAAACGTGGAGATTCAAAGAGTACATATCTCACTTGAGATTCAATAAAGCAGAAAACTTTAGCGTTGCTCAACATATGATAGACTCGGGGCATGAGATAGGCGATAGTTATCTTAAGTTATTGAAAGTAACCAATGATTATCGCAAGTTAGATGCTTTCGAAAGTTTAGAAATCCCCAAAGTGAATCCACAAAATGTAACCATTTCACATAAGGAATCTAAACGCGAGCAATGGCACATATTTTTAGAAACACCTTGTATAGTCTATGCACACAACCCAAAAAAGCTTGATGCATTTATTGAATACCAAGCGCTGCATTTGTCGGATTAGATCAAAGTTATTGCACAAAGTCATCCAAAGTTGGTTCACCGAATTCGCTCGTGAGCAAGACACTTAAACGAAGTGTTATTCAGAATTTAATAGATAAAACTATGCTTCAAAATAATATAAAAAGTTAGGGACGCAGCAAGTGCGTTATGGTAGTGAATTTTCAAAAAAAAATTTTTAATAGCAAATATGTGTGTTTTTTCAGAAAGCAGGCAACAAATTTGGTTACCAGTATAACATATATAGTAAAAACAATGTGCCATATTTCATCAAAATAACTTTAATGTTTGAAAACGTACAAAAATTTCCGAAAGTAAACTTAAAATGTAACCGAAAAAATCCGTTTCTTGGTCAACCTTATAGGTTAATAGCAAATTGAGCTTTTCAAATATTGAAAAACTTATTTTTCTATAAACTTAGAAAGTTGAATTTTGGTACGTAGTAAGGTCTTTCTCAAGGCAATACATCCACCAAATTTCATTAAAATAACTTGGTAATTTTCGGAGAAAAACATATAAAAATTGAAACTGACCCCGGATATGAATTCCAGGAGTCCTAGTTCGCGCTTATTTGAAAAGATTTTTGCAAAGTCTCACCATCGATACCTCTCTATTAGTGAATTTAAAAAAATAAAAGTTCACTAAAAAGTTTGATTGTATCTGAAATACTTTCTATTTAACTTCTCTCTAAAATCATATCTTTTTTTTGTACTTTAACGTCGGTCTATTTCCGCGACTATGGCCAATCACCGACGCCAGAGAGCAGCTTCAGTTTTCATCCTGGAAATTTTCCAAACCCCTACCATTATATAAGGAGGGTGGGAATCTTCGACGTGCCCAATATCACATGGACACAGAACCGACGGATTTTCGCCCCCTCCGAAGGGCAGAATGTGCAGACACTCAACTTGCTCAAATAAAATGCTACGACCTCGGTTGATATAAATTTTACAGTATGTACTGCACGAGTGAAAAGAGAACCCTGGGAATCGAACGCACTACCCTTCGGTCCAGAGGCATCAGTTCTTACGTCTGGGCACCATTTATTTGTCTTTTTGCAAAACAATTTAGATAAGAGCGCGAAAAAATGAGTCACATTTGTATTTATCTCGTAATCAGTCTACCAGAATTTGCATAATTTTTGGATAAAAAATAATTAAAGAAATCCATCAGGGGCGTGCGGTGTGTTCTCAAATAGGGGAAACAATGGATTATACTGGCCAGATTTCTCAGATCGAAAATTAGAAATTTGATTTAAAATAATATTGTCGTCAGTTAATATGTTTTGTTGGCATAATTTCGCATTTTCTTCAGTGCAGCCATGCACCAATCATGCAAAATATCTAATATTATTATGTCGGAATACCCTTATCTATATACTTGTAAATTAAAACAATGAATCTTTCCTGTTTTAAATATTCTTCTATGGTGTCGTCCTAAAATAGGGGACTTTGGAAAAGTGTTTTAATAAAATCCTTTTTAATGGATATAACTGGAAGATTTAAAAGTCGCCCTTCTCCTGTAGAGTCCCGAACAAAACTTTTTATGCAATTTAAAATTTAAAAGTCTGGACGTGATCATAACGTGCGTTATGGTAGTGAATTTTCATAAGAATATTTTTAATAGCAAATATGTCTTTTTTAATGAAAGCAGGCATAAAATTTGGTTAACAGTATAACCCATATAGTAGAAACAATGTACCATATTACATCAAAATAACTTTATTGTTTGAAAAGGTACAAAAATTTTCCAAAAATAAGCTTAAAATATTCCCAAAAAAGTGGTTGAATTTTCCTGGACAACGAACCTCTTCAAGTTTTTTAGCCACCTACCAGCATATAATTACTTACAAAAAGCTTATCGACGAAACCCCAAACACATTTTTTGCATGGAAGTTTGCAAACAATTTTGCACGAAAATCCGAAAATATATTTTTTTGACAGAACCTTATTCAAACCTTATTATTAATTACCAAAGTTTCACAAAAACCTCACAAACAATGATTTCTACAGAAACACAAAAAAGACTCCTGCGAAAACTAAGTATTTTTCACAAAAAAAATTGCTAGAAAAATACATAAAATCTAAATTATATACCTAATCTGTAATTATAACTGAAGAAAATAAAACACATTCTTTTTTTACTTTTTTGCGGAAATTTGAACCAATGGAAGTAAAGAAAAATATAAGTGGAAATGTTCTTTTAATGCCACAAGCTATCAGAAACAAGAACACTACTCAAGCCTGCTACTTTAAAGGTTAATTTGACATTTGTGAATACAATTTGAAAACTAGTTATATATTATGATAATGTAAACGTAGATAATCCTATCAAATTAATTATTTTTTACCTTTTCGCATCAAAGCTAATTTAAATATTTAAATATTTTTCTTCCACTAAATAATCACATAATCTGATCGAATAACGGTATGCGATTGTAAATGTAAATATGTGTACTGTATACTATATATCCAAAACTAGAGTCAGTAGGTATAGGAGGTGTTATACAAAACTCGAAGCAAATGGCATGCTCTTTACTTCTGAAACACTTTGTAAAATTTCATGCTTGTTCCAAATATGACTTGTATTTTGCCCTGCCTCTTTTCGTTTTCGAGTTATTTTGTAAAAACAAAATTTGTCGATTTCTTTTTTCTTCAATATCTAAGTAGGCGTTGATCTGACATCACTAAGACTTGCACATTATCAGGACACTTTTTACAGATGAATCTTTTTGTGTTATTCTCAACTTTGGATTGTCATTTGTTTTTGAGATACAGTTATCAACGTTTGTTTTTATTATGGCAGCCATATTGTATTTTTTTGCTCAAGTGATAGCTTGTGAAAAGAACTTTCTAATCATGTACAACATGTTTGAGAAATCTTGTAATTGCGCTGACAATTTTGAGAAAAACCATTTTGAGGATAGTAGGGTATGAAATCCAATACCAGAAAAAAATGACAAAAAAGTGTTCAAAAAGCAGTAGACCATGGAGTCTAACAATAGACTTCTACTTTTAATATAATTTTCCGTAATGATTCACGATGAGAAAAATAGGAACTTTGAGCACACCAATGAATCGCCCCATTATTACAAATAATATTTTACATTACATTATCCTAAAAAGTTGTTATAATTTAAATAAATAGGTAAACCTAGTAAATGACTAAATTTACTAACAGAACTCAATAAAAAGTAGACTAATGATTTACGAAGACGCCTTTAAAAATTGTTTGATTTTTAAACGTAAGTCAACTGAAAAAGCAGAAGAAAGGTTGCTATGGATATAACGCTATCCCGACAATTAAGAATACTGTCATTCTTAATTATCTGAACAATTTGAGGTGTATTTAACAAGTTTCTTAAAATTTTGTACTAAATAGTTTGTTTCCTGTTTATTTTAAATATTAATCAACAATATGTTCAGTAATGAAGAATATTTTGACATGTTGGAATGTTATATTCGTTCTAACCGAAATATTGAGGCAGCTGCAAATTCATATCAAAACCACTACCCAGAAAGACGACAACCAAACACCAAAATTTGTCGCAGGGTAGTGACCAATCTATTGAACGACGCTAGCTTCCACGCAAAGAAACTACCAACGCCTAGAAATGAAGAAAGAAATAATGCCGTCTTACAGGTTTCAAACGAAAACCCTCCGCAATCTGTTCGGTTTTATGGTGAACAAATTGATGTTCCAAAAAGTAGGGTACACCGTGTATTAAAACAATGTCATCACCATCCATACAAACCTACAATCGTGCAAGGCTTAAATGTTGACGATTACCCTAAGGGACTTCAATTCTGCAGAGGACAATGTCAGCAAGAGGAACATTTTCATTTGAAAATAATATGAACTGATGACTCCAGATTTACAAATTGTGGTGTGTATAATCGCCATAATATGCATTATTAGGCAAATGAAAATCCCCATCCAAAGGAAGAAAGACGAGTGCAAGACAGATTTGGTATTAATGTTTGGTGCGCCTTATTAGGTAAAAAACTGTTGTTTTATTTGTAGATTATAAGGTTAATTTTTAAAAAATTCAGGTAACTTCATTGTTGGTCCGTTCTCTTTTGAAAATAATTTAACTGGGGAAAGGTATCATAATCTATTAAGAAATGGTATCTTACCAACAATTAGAAGAGTTCATGATAATTTAGACGAGATTTGGTACCAACAAGACGGTTGTCTAGCTCACAATGTTGGGATCGTCAAAGAATTTTTGTACCAAAATTTAAATAATCGTGTCATTTGTAACAATGGACCGGTTCATTGGTGTGTTCGAAGTCCTGATATAAAACCCATGGATTTTTATATTACCTAACTAAATATTGTAATTTAAATCACAATATTTTTTATAGTGAATCATTACGGAAACTTATATTAAAAGTAGAAGTCTATTGTTAGACTCCATGGCCTACTGCTTTTTGAACACTTTTTTTGTCATTTGTTTTCTGGTATTGGATTTCATAGCCTACTATCCTCAAAACGGTTGTTCTCAAAATTGTCAGTGCAATTACAAGATTTCTCAAGCATGTTGTACATCATTGGAAAGCTCTTTTCGCAGGCTATCACATGAGCAAAAAATCCAATATGGCTGCCATAATAAAAACAAACGTTGATACCTGTATCTCAAAAACAAATGACAATCCAAAGTTGAGAATAACACAAAAAGATTACTCTGTAAAAAGTGTCCTGATAATGTGCAAGTCTTAGACATGTCAGATCAACGCCTACTTAGATATTGAAGAAAAAAGAAATCGATAAATATTGTTTTTTTCAAAATAACTCGAAAACGAAAAGAGGCAATGCAAAATATAAGTCATATTTGGAACGAGCATGAAATTCTACAAAACATTGCTAATTTAACCGTCTCCCTATCCCTATCTCTAATAATAACGGAGATAGCAATACATTTCCATCTAGTTTGGGACACACTGTATATATATATATATATATATATATATATATATATATATATATATATATATATATATATATATATATATATATATATATATATATATATATATATATATATATATATATATATATATATATATATATATATATATATAATTGAGACTGCCCCAGAATATGGGTTGGGTTCTAGGGGGCCTAGTTACCGCTCATTTGGAAGAAATTTGTGCAAAGTTCAAGTCAGGATCTCCCCAAGAGTGATTTTTTTCTACGAAAATTAACTAATACAGTTTTACCAGTGCTTCCACTGCTTCTATGGACCGCACGCCCCTGAAATTCATTATAATAAAATAAACTGATTTTCTTTACTAATAACTTTTGAAATAATTAGGTAAAATGAATATTGATAATTTCCATGTGAAGTGGCGTTATTGGGGATCCATATATAGGTGGAGCAAACTGAATTGACCATCAGTATCAGTAAAATGGTATCCAAAAGTGTCTTGCTTCTTCTAGTTCTTGTGGTAAGAAAATAATATTTACGTGATATATTCACTACCTATTTTTAAAACTAGCTATTTTATTATTATGTGTAATAGTTACCCAAACTCCAGTTTTTTAGAATACGAGCCTTCACTTCTCCTTCTTTATTCTATAATAATAAAAAAAATTGAGCAAAAGTTGCAGGTACTAATGTTATCTACAAACTAAAGTTATTTTTGCATATACAGGGTGTTGCATAAGTTAGATACAACCCAAACTTCACTTTTTTTAAGTTGTACACCCTGCATATTGTTTCATTTTTGAATTCCTCTTGTTTTGCCGATTCCTCCAGTGCATATTTTGTGGGGTCTATACAGCATCGTTCAAAAGTTATGGTCACTTTTCTAAAACATCAGAGGCACATTTGACGGTCTATATCTTCATTAAAATGTCAGCATGCAATACGTTATCATGCCAAAAATTTGAAAAAGTGTTCTTCTTTCAAATTCAATTGTTATCAGAATGTTCCGTGATTTGATACATGCTAATTTTAGCTTTAAGTTTTATTTCAATATCACTAAATTGAATAGTCTTTAATTTATACTTGTTAAATTTATCCATTAAAATGTTCTTTTCTAGTTATTATTTTTATTTGAGGAATATCTTTTCTCCGTGCTTTTGATATTGCTAACAATGCATTCTTTAAGGAATATGTCACAGTTGAAACAAGCCGACATTTGCAAGTTTTCTGAAACAATAAAACGAGGTCGGAATAAGTACTAGGTTTTGAGAAGTAGTGACCGTAAATCTAAATATAATTCTTCATATGCCCCAATAGATGATTAATATTCAAACCGAGAGGAGTCTAGACAGGAAACTGTATACAGGTGTTTCAAAAATAATACAGTAATTCGTTCCTGTGTATAAATGTACTTTTTTCTTAAAAAACAGCCAATAACTCAGTAAATACTGGTTTTAGGTATAGGGAAGCTGAAAGAAAATTTGTTGATGTATCGAAATTAATTATAATATATGGGGTATTCTATTTGAATGGCATATTATCAGATATTATAATTTTTGGAATACCAAAACAAGAAAAAATGTTTTTGAGAATTAAAACCACTTCTGCAGCAGTTTTGTTTTTCATCTGACGTACTTCTAACCACTTGGAAAAGTAGTCAGCAACTACCAAGTAGCTTTTACCCTTAAACTCCATGATGTATGTGCCAACTTTTCCAAAAGGCAAATTTGGAATTTCATGGCACCTTACTGTTTGTTTAAAATTTGACTTAGTATACTTTTGACATATTTGACAATTTTGAATGTAGTATTCTATTTCTCTACACATGTTGGGCCAGAACATTAGTTCTTTAGCTCTCTTTTTAGTTTTTTCAAATCCTAAATGTGGCTCATACAAAAATTTCTTCATTTCCACCCGTAAAGCTTTTGGTACCACTACCCTATCTTTATAAAAAATTAAGCCTTCGCCTACAGTAATTTCATATTTTATTTTTCAATAAAATTTCAACTCCTCTTTCAAATCCCTGAACTGTTCCTCCCAGCTATCATTCAAATTCAAGTCTTTCACTTTCTTCAGTACTATATCTTTGTCAAATTCTTCTATAAACTGTCGTTTCCTTTTGTCACTAAGTGTAATTGATGTCATACAGTGAACAATACCATTAGATATGAAATCTTCCCCTTTATACTGCAAAGAGGATCGTGATAATTGATCAGCCACAACAAGTTCTTTGCCAGGTAAGTATATTAATTCAATGTCATATTTCAACAACCTCAATCTGAGTCTTTGTAACCTTGTTGTTACCTTGCATAAATCTTTATTGATTATGCTAACAAGAGGCTTGTGATCTGTTTCTATGACCATTTTACGACCGTAAATAAATTCGTGAAATTTCTCAACTGCAAAACAGATCGCCAGCATTTCTTTTTCTATCTGGGCATAATTTGTTTCAGTTTTTTGTTGAAGTTCTAGATGCAAGCCCAACAGGTTTACTATTTTGAAACAGACAGGTACCTAAGCAATATTGAGAAGCATCACATTGTATAACAATTGGAAGCTTGCTGTTAAAATATTTTAATGTGGGTGCTTCAATAAATTTTTGTAATATTAAGTTAAAGCAAGTTTCCTGTCCTGGTCCCCAGACCCACTTAATATTATCGTGTATTAATAATCTCAGTGGAGCTGTAATGGATGATAAGTTTGGAATGAATTTCATTAGAAAGTTTGCCATTCCCAAAAATCTTAATAGTTCATTCTTATTATGAGGTCTTTCCATTTCACTAATGGCTTTTAATCTGATCTGATCAGGTCTTACGCCTTCTCTGTTATAAGTCTTGCCCAAAAATTTTACCTGGGATGACCTAAACTTTCCATTTTCCGCTCATGCTTCCTTTTTATCTTCCCCGCCCAGTACCACTATTCACTCCTGGTCCAGTAACTTTCTTGGGGGCTGTTTGTACGAAATTTTTATTGCAGTGTGTGCATCCAAGAGGGGTTCTAAGCATGTTTCTGAAAAAGTTATAAAAAGCCTTCGTGAGATAAACTGCAAATTTACCAGATAAATTGTATATCTACTTGATTTACTGCTGTTTTGGTAAGACGAATTACATTTTTGTTTGTCACGTGTCTTGTTTGTTTTATTTATACAACTGACTCTGTAAATCATTATTTAAGTTTTATGTAGAGATGTTGTATTTTATTTATCCTTTTTGTAGTAGTTTTCTTTTACTAAATCAAAAATTTTAATCTTATGAAAATTCACTACCATAACGTACTTTCTGCGTCTCGAAATGTTTTATTTGATGAATTGCTTCGACAAACGTGTCCATTAACGGGATTGATGATCAAACATTATAGCATAGAACGGTGATATTTTAATTAGATTAGTTCCGATACAGAATAAATTTACTGTTTTCCTCCTGAGACGCTAACCAACATAGGAATAGACGTGTCGAATGTAATTGTTGTATCTATTTATTGTGACTATAAAATTTAATTGTAAATTTATTTAAAATTAGCTTCAAGCTGAAAGTTACTGGTTTTCACCTTTCTTGGTATCCAGGAACCGCTAGCCATATGATATTATATTTTTTGTTTTAGGGATGGGTGGCAGTTGATTGTTTCACGCTCACGGGACAAGACAAGAGTCTGTTGGAACCACAGACACTATCATCACTACAAAAGCGTAACGCACCACCGCCACCTCCACCTAACGCACCACCCCCACCTCCACCTTCCGGAAAATTAAAAAAGAAGAGTAAACAAGAGAAGAAAAAAGAAAAACAACAGAAAGCTAAGTCCAAAAAATCATTGGTAGATTGATATCGGTTAGTTTGTGCTTTTTGAAAATGTAATTTCTTTTCACATAAGAGCTTCCGTTGTAATTCACTAACTATGAAATAAATAATTAAATCTGAATTTTTGTTTTTCCTGCTTTACTTAATTTCTTAATGTTACCGTACTGATTTTAGTGAATTTTCTTAAAAAAAATTCACTAATGAGGAGATCCCGACTTTTGAATTTTGAAAAAATTTCTTCAAATGACCTCGAACTAGGCCCCCTAGAACACATATCCGGGGTCCGTTTCAATTTTTATATGTTTATATATATATATATATATATATATATATATATATATATATATATATATATATATATATATATATATATATATATATATATATATATATATATATATATATATATATATATATATATATATATATATATATATATATATATATATATATATATATGTATCACACCGATAACTCAAAAAATAATAGGCCGATTTTGACTAAATTTGGTGGAAAAATTTCTTTTGCAAATGGCTTGGATAAGTTCGTTAGCCAGGAAAATCTGCTCAGGTTTTCCCGGAAAATTTTGTGTTTTATTTCGAAAAAAATTTATATCTCCGGAATTAACAAAGTAAGGGCAACCAAATTTGGTACGCTAGTTAATATCCTTATAGGTAAGCCACCTACCAAAATTTAGCTATGTAGGTCAAAAGACAAAAAAGTTATAGGCATTTAAAGAAAAATAAATTGGGGTTTTCCTCAAAACGTCAAAGTTGCGATTTAAAACGTCAAAATCGGCAACATTTAGGCAAAGAACTTGAATCTAATACGGGATATGGAAATCAAATGTCTCAAGAAGGATCTTTTACAAACTCTGAAGTCTTAGTTTCAACCGTCATTGTCCTTCATTTTACTAAAATGTTTCCAGAAAATTCATTTCAAATAGACCCTTTCTCTGATGCTTGGCAGTAGCCTTAGCTTTAGAGTTTATCGTTTAATGGTATATATTTTTTGTCGAATTTTCGTAAAAAATCAATAAAGCTCAATATATCCGTTATTATACAAGATATGAAGAAAATTTGTATATATTAATTATAGGGTGTCTTGAGCTACATCTTAAAAAAAATATTTCTACAATCACAGGATGGCCCATAAGTCGTTGGTGATACAAATTTTCTTTTTTTTTTTTAATCAAACACGCCTTATGTTATTGCAATTTTTCAGCGATGCATGTTTGTAAGAAAAGAAATTCGGGACGCAGCAAGTGCGTTATGGTAGCGAATTCTCATTAAATGCTTCAAATTTGAATAGCTCAATTTGCTATTAACCTATAAGGTTGACCAAGAAACGAGTTTTTCCGGGAACACTTTAAGTTTACTTTTGGAAATTTTTGTACATTTTCACACAATAAAGTTATTTTTATGAAACATGGCAGATTGTTTTTACTATATAGGTTATACTGGTAACCAAAATTGATGCCTGCTTTCTTAAAAAGGAAACACACATATTTGCAATTAAAAACATTTTAATGAAAATTCACTACCATAACGCACTTGCTGCGTCCAGAGTTTTTACTGATTAATTGTTATTGTTTTAACATGGTGAAACTTTTTCATACTAAATACACATGTAAAGACTTTTTCTTTGGCTACACAAATGATTGTTTTTCTCTCTCGCCTTTCGTAGCATCGCCAGGTAGGGGAAAACTCCATTGCTACGTTAGGGTATTTCATTTCAAAAATCTCTGGCCGCAGCAAGTGCGTTATGATAGCGAATTTTTAGAGAAATAATCTACGCAATTTTTTTTTACGAAAATTATATATATCACACGAAGATAGACAAGCTCAAGCCCTTAAAAACCCTATATTATCTTATCAAAATGTTTACGGTTTTCAAGATATTGACAATATAATGAAAAAAAAAACGAAAATTGTCAAATTTAAGGTATTTTGCCCCACCACATGCAGAAAAAACATTTCCAGAATGTGAGTTTTATGCATGTTAATCCTTAATAATGACGTTATCGAATTAATCTGAATCATTTTGTATTATTATTAAGAAAATATGAAGAAAAAAATGAAAAGCCGGATTGTTCTTCCCCAATTTTTTAAAATTTGGAATAAACCTCCATAGTGAAAAAATTTTTTGTAAAATTTACTGGCTCATAATTTCAAAAACTTCCCTGTCTTATGGAGATTCTAAAATGGTATAAAACATTATCAATATCTCTAAAAGTAATTCATTGTCGACGATTGAAAGTAAATTTGGAAGTGAAATCAGGTATCTAATAAATAAAAACAAACAGATTGTGGCATTCACAAAAATTATTTTCTTGATAACAGATGCTCAAATTGACGGCCATTCTATCTTATACATAAACGACATCGTCTTAGGAACGATCCGCAGTCTTCTTAGACTGCTTCGTGAAATTTCTTGAGCTGCTGTTCTGATTCTTTGACGTTGCTCCTCTTGATATCTTATTGGTTTTTCATAAACTTTATCTTTTAAGCATACCCAAAAAAAGTCTAGTGGATTCAGGTGCGGTGGGCGAGCTGGCCACAAGATAGGTTCTAAACGGCCAAGCCACCTGCCGGGGTATGTCTGATTCAAGTATTGCCTTACTTCGAAGGTGTAGTGGCATGAACATCCATCATTTTGAAGCCTAGTTGTCTTCTAAAGTTCTAATGGGGTGTCTTCCAGCAGTTCTGGCAAATTATTTTGTAAAAATGCCAAATATCTTTGGCCATTTAACCTAGGGGGCAGTTCCACGGGTCCCAAAAGTGTTCCGTTAAAAATACCGGCCCAGAAGTTTGTCTTAAATTGATGCTGGGACAACTACACATCCTCTCTGAACCCATGTGGATTTTTAATTTTCCAACTATGAAAGTTGTGAAGGTTCATGTGTCCATCATTTTTACATGCTTACGCGTCACTACATAAAACCTTATCGAAGAAATTAGGATCTTGTCTGTTTTTAGCGAATTTTTTTTTTAATTCGCTTATGGGGAGATCTGTGTTTATATATATATATATATATATATATATATATATATATATATATATATATATATATATATATATATATATATATATATATATATATATATATATATATATATATATATATATATATATCCGACCGATAACTTAAAAAATAATGGACCGATCTTGGTCAAATTCTTCCTTTTGCAAGTGGCTTGCATAAGTTCGTTGGCCAGGAAAATCAGACTAGGTTTTCCCGGAAAATTTTGTGTTTTCTTTATAAAAAAATTCATATCTCTGGAAATAGCAAAGTAAGGGCAACCAAATTTGGTACGCGTATTATAAAGAGTGAACTCTGTACCAAAATTTAGGTCCCTAGCTTTAAAGACAAAGAAGTAATGGGCAGTTAAAGCAACAAATTTTGGAGTTTTCCTCAAAACGTCAAACTCGCAATATTAAACGTCAAAATTGGCAATGTTTAGGCAAAGAATGTAAAACAAATACCGTTTGTGAAAAGAAAATGTTGCAAAAAGAGTGTTCTGCAAAGCCTTTCATTTTACTAAAATATTTACAGAATATCCATTTCAAATAGACCCTTTCTCTGATGCTTTGGCTGTCAGTTTAGTTAAGTTTGGTGGCTTTTGGATATTTATTTGTAGGTTTTGTGAAGTTTATGGTTTAACGGTCTATAATTTTTTTAGCTAAGTATCGAGGAACACATTTGTTAATGCATTTTTGCATTTTTTATCGAAATATGATGCGTTTATAAGAAAAAAATCTCGACGCAGTAAGTGCGTTTTGGTAGCGATTTTTCGGTAAATTTACAGTTTAGCTCCCGAACGCTTTTCAAAACACTGTTTTCAGAAACCTGCCTAGGCCCCCACATGGACCCCAAGAAAAATTTCTTGTTCACACTCCCCCGGAAAGTTACGTGACCAGGAGTGAATAGGGGTGCATAATTTTCTTTAGCTAAGTTTTGTAGAACAAATTCGTTAATGCATTTTTGCATTTTTTATCGAAATATGATGCGTTTATGAGAAAAAATCTGGACACAGTAAGTGCGTTTTGGTAGCGAATTTTCGGTAAATTTGCAGATTAGCTCCCGAACGCTTTTCAAAAAACTGTTTTCAGAAACCTGCCTGGGCACCCCCTGGATCCACAAACCCCAAGAAAAATTTCTTGTTCACACTCCCCAAGGAAGTTACGGGACCAGGAGTGAGTAGGGGTGCATAATTTTTTTTTAGCTAATTTTTGTAGAACAAATTCGTTAATGCATTTTTGCATTTTTTATCGAAATATGATGCGTTTGTAAGAAAAAAATCTAGACGCGGTAAGTGCGTTTTGGTAGCGATTTTTCGGTAAATTTGCAGTTTAGCCCCCGAACGCTTTTCAAAAAACTGTTTTCAGAAACCTGCCTAGGCCCCCACCCCCCCGGATCCACAAACCCCAAGAAAAAATTCTTATTCACACTCCCCAAGGAAGTTACGGGACCAGGAGTGAGTAAGGGTGTATAATTTTTTTTAAACTAATTTTCGTAGAACAAATTCGTTAATGCATTTTTGCATTTTTTATCGAAATATGATGCGTTTGTAAGAAAAAAATCTGGACGCAGTAAGTGCGTTTGGGTAGCAAATTTTCGGTAAATTTGCAGTTTAGCTCCCGAACGTATTTCAAAAAACTGTTTTTAGAAAACTAGGCAGGTGGGGTCCTAGTAATGTTTCTGAAAGCAATTTGTTGAAAAGCGTTCGGGTGCTAATCTGCAAATTTACCGAATTTTCATTAAATCCTTCAAATTTCAATAACTCAATTTGCTATTAATGTAAGCTTTGTTGGTTAGAAAACCAACATTTAAGTTTATTTTCGGAAAATTGTTGTATATTTTCAAACCATAAGTAATTTTGATAAAATATAGTACATTGTTTCTACCACATAGGCTATACCGGTAATCAGATTGATGCCTGCTCGCATTTGCTATTAAAAACATTTTTATGGAAATTTACTTCCATAACACATTTGCTGCATCTAGACTTTTGAAAAATGTTTATATATTTTCAAACAAAAAATTTATTTTAATGAAATATGGTACATTGTTTCTACTATATAGGCAACCAAGTTTGATGCCTGCTTTTATCAAAGAAAGACATTTGCTATTAAAAATATTTTAAAGAAAATTCGCTACCATAACGCACTTGCTGTGTCCCGAGATTTTTCTAAACATAATTTTGCAAAATCGCTTATGTATTGCGTAGTCACGCGGTTCCAAAATTTGGACCCTCTGAATATGGTAGGGATGGTTCTCATACCTGAATTTCTGTGAGTAGTAGACCTTGGGACACCAGTTCGTCTCTGTACTTTCCGCGTCGAGGTACCAGGTTCTTTGATATTAGCATCCAGGACAGCATCCCCGTCTGCAGTTCGCTGTCGTCCAGTTTGATCAACATGATCTATGCCAGGCATTCTAACGGCGCTGTAGGCGTTATGGGTTCTTATGAACACGCCGTAATACGGATGTTGTCGGTCTGGGTAGTGCTGCGCATAAATCCTTGCCGCTCGTCTGGCGTTGTAAACCACACCACCTCTGAACGGCACGTATCGAGTCTCCATATATAAGATGTATGTCCGCATACTCTTGATGGGTATAATTTACTTGATTTTCCATTGTATCAGAAATCCAGAGTAAAACAAAGTCCGTTAGTGAATTAATTTACTGAAAAGTGAGCGCATGTGTAGCAAGTACAAATTAGTAATCTTACTGACACTGACAGAGATATTTTTTATAAATGTCAAAATATGTTTGTTTTTGTTTATTAGCTACGTGATCACTTCCAAATTTACTTTCAATCGACGACAGTGAATTACTTTTAGAAATATTCATAATGTTTTATACCCATTTAGAATCTCCATAAAACAGGGAAGTTTTTGAAATTACGAGCCAGTAAATTTTACTGAAGTTTTTTTAGTGCGGAGGTTTATTCCAAATTATAAAAAAAATGGGAAAGAAACGTCTCATTTTTATTGTTTTTCCTTCAGATTTTCTAAATAACACGAAATATTTCAGATTGATTCAATAACGCCATTATTGACGATTAACATGCACAAAAATTACATTCCGCAAAAGATTTTTCTGCATGTGGTGTGGCAAAATACCTTAAAATTTGAGAATTTTCATTTTTTTTTCATAAAATTGTCAATATCTTGACAACCGTAAACTTTTTGATAAGATTATATAGAGTTTTTCTGAAAGGGCTTGAGCTGGCGTATCTTCATGTGACGTTTGATTTACGACTTCTGGGACATGTACATGTAAATTTCCAAAAGTAAACTTAGGGTATTCCCGAAAAAACTGGTTTCTTGGTCAACCGTATAGGTTAATAGCAAATTAAGCTATTCAGATTTGAAGCATTTAATGAAAATTGGCTACCATAACGCACTTGCTGCGTTTCGAATTTCTTTTCTTACAAACATGCATTATATTTCGACGAAAAATGCAAAAAATGCAATAAGGCGTGTTCGATTAAAAAAAAAAAAGAAAATTTGTATCGCCAACGGCTTAGCTCAAGATACACTATAATTAATGTATACATTTTTTTTAGTATCTTGTATAATGGATATATTGAGGTTTATTGTTTTTTTTACGAAAATTCGACAAAAAATATATACCATTAAACGATAAACTCTACAGCTAAGACTACTGCCAAATCATCAGAGAAGAGGTCTATTTGTAATGAATTTTCTGGAAATAATTTAGTCAAATGAAGGAAAATGGCGGTTGAAGCCAAGACCTCAGAGTTTGTAAAACATTCTTCTCGAGACATTTTCTTTCCATAGCCCGTATTATTATCAGTGAATTTACTGAATGGTGTACAGGCCCTGAGCAACGGAGAGAATGATAGTAATGGCTGTAAAAATAGCACCGATGTAACTGTAAATTTAGGTTTAATGTAAACTGATTGTATATTTTTGTAGTTGGTTCTGTATGTAAAGTGGTGTTGTTATTTTTTGACTTCTGTTTTTGTAATTATTTAAGACTGGCATTTTATGTTTTTCTAATTCTTTGACGTGCCTGTAGTATGTATGTACTTGATCAAAGGCTAATAAAATATATATATATATATATATATATATATATATATATATATATATATATATATATATATATATATATATATATATATATATATATATATATAAATATATTTCTATATTCTTTATTTCTTTATTATACTATCTATATCATTATACTTATCATTCATTGTTACCATATACAAATGTTTATTATTAACCTTTACTATATTCAGTTCGTAACCAATCACTACATTTTTCTTGCCTACAGCCCTTTTCTTTGATCCTGCCTTTCTTTTGCCATCCGGCCTTGATAATTTTAGATTTTAGGCTCTTTCTTTCCTACTCTTTTAATTTCTCAGCACAGCCCCTTGTTCTTACTTCCCTGTTGCTACCTAGCCTTTATAATTTTCTACCCTATCTTTCCTAGTCATTGGCTACTTCACATATTTTTTGCTGTTGGCATTTACAAGAGATGTTTTTGATATATTATATATAAAATCATTAAACTTATATTTTTACACAATATTTTTATTTATTAATGAAGCTTTTGAACCTGTATCAAATAAATTTTGTTACTGGGTTATCAATATGATTTAAATTTGGAAGGAAAATGGCGGTTGAAGCCAAGACCTCAGAATTTGTAAAACATTCTTCTCGAGACATTTTCTTTCCATAGCCCGTATTATTTTCAGGTTTTTTTGCCTAAATGTTGCCAATTTTGACGCTTGAAATCGCTACTTTGGCGCTTTGAGGAAAACCTCATTTTTCTAATGCTTATAACTTTTTTGTCTTTCAAGTTATAGAGCTAAATTTTGGTAAGTAATTTACATATAATGATATAAATGCGCGTGCAATTTGGTTGCCCCTACTTTGTTATTTCCGGATATATAATGTTTTTAGGGGGCCTAGTTAACGCTCATTTGAAAAAATTTGTTCAAAATTCAAAAGTCAGGATCTCCTCATTAGTGATTTAAAAAAAAATTCACTAAAAGGTACAAAATTTTATTTCCTATAAAACTGATGGAGTTTAGCATTTAATTTAAAAATGACGGTCGAATCCAAGACCTCAGAGTTTGTAAAACATTCTTCTTGAGACATTTTCTTTCCATAGCCCATATTATTTTCAGGTTTTTTTGCCTAAATGTTGCCAATTTTGACGCTTGAAATCGCTACTTTGACGCTTTGAGGAAAATCTCATTTTTCTAATGCCTATAACTTTTTTGTCTTTCAAGTTATAGAGCTAAATTTTGGTAAGTAATTTACATATAATGATATAAATGCGCGTGCAATTTGGTTCCCCCACTTTGTTATTTCCGGATATATAATGTTTTTAGAGGGTTTAGTTAACGCTCATTTGAAGAAATTTCTTCAAAATTCAAAAGTCAGGATCTCCTCATTAGTGATTTAAAAAAAAAAATCACTAAAATGTACAAAATTTTATTTCCTATAAAACTGATGGAGTTTAGCATTTAATTTAAAAATGACGGTCGAATCCAAGACCTCAGAGTTCGTAAAACATTCTTCTTGAGACATTTTCTTTCTATAGCCCGTATTATTTTCAGGTTTTTTGCCCAAATGTTGCCAATTTTGACGCTTGAAATCGCTACTTTGACGCTTTGAGGAAAATCTCATTTTTCTAATGCCTATAACTTTTTTGTCTTTCAAGTTATAGAGCTAAATTTTGGTAAGTAATTTACATATAATGATATAAATGCGCGTGCAATTTGGTTCCCCCACTTTGTTATTTCCGGATATATAATGTTTTAGGGGGCCTAGTTAACGCTCATTTGAAGAAATTTTTTCAAAATTCAAAAGTCAGGATCTCCTCAAAAAGAAAAAAATCACTAAAAGGTACAAAATTTTATTAGTTATAAAACTGATGAAGTTTAGCATTTAATTGGGTTAGGGTTTGTAAAAACCATGTGCTTTAAATGGTCACCCACCCCTAATTCCCCTGTTAGTGAATTTTCTTGAAAAAAAATCACTATTGAGGAGATCCCGACTTTTGAATTTGGAAAAAATTCCTTCAAATGAGCACTCATTGCGCCCCCCGAGAACACATATCCGGGGTCATTTTCAATTTATATATATATATATATATATATATATATATATATATATATATATATATATATATATATATATATATATATATATATATATATATATATATATATACTGGGTTCGGTCCCAGGGTACTCCTTTCACTTTTTCAGTACAAACTATAAATTAACATCAACCGAGGTTCTGGCATGGTATTTGAGCAAGTTGAATGTCTCACGTTCCGCCCGTCGGAAGGGGTAGTCTAAGAGCCAGAGGTTATAAAATTCTCTGAATTTACAAAAGCTGATTTTTTATAGTTAATTAGGTACGCTGTGCACGTACACAAGCCAGTCTTAGAACAGGTGCCATACGTGCGCCAACAAAGATGTAGTTTTCACCGGGGTAATAAAATGAATTTACAAAAGCTGATAATTGTTATACAGATTATATATTGTATAACAATAAAAATTATGTCAGACAGTCAGCTGCATACGGAAACAGAGCTGGTCAGTCAGTTCGAATGTGTGTATGAAAAATAAATAATGTGCAATTTATTTACAAAGCTTGGAATTTTTTTTGTGGGTATATATTGATCTAATAAACATTAAAAAAATAGTCAGTCAACTGTTTTGTAAAACAACGCCCGTCGGTCAGCGAAAAAAGATATAAAATTTCGTGCGCGCCGGCGGCGTTACAGGCGGCATGCTCGCTCTTCTCCTCCCATTATTATTATTTAAAATATCAGAAAACTATGTGAAATTATAAGTTATAATTATAAATTAGTAATTTACTTATTTATTAAGACATAAGTATATTAATAACGTTAACAGACAATTTATGTCTTTATGTAATGTTATCCGGTTAAGGTTTATTAAATAAATTGTCTGTTAATGTATATATATATATATATATATATATATATATATATATATATATATATATATATATATATATATATATATATATATATATATATATATATATAAGGTAAGTGTACCAAAGGCTGACACCGACCTAAAAGCTGACACTTTGCAGTTTGTTTGCATATCATAAGGTTTCTGCAATACCTACATGAATTTTTAAGGTTTTTATATACTCTGTGGCACTTCGGCTTTCAAACGACGAAGATGCGTGGATTTTAAACTCTGCGCATCAGTTGACAGTTCCTTCTAAAGTGTAGGGCGACTGTGCTGAGTAGTGCATTTCTATCTCTGTTAATATTCTCCTAAAATTTTAGTTTAGGATAAACCTGTGCCAGGTAAGTTTCTTTTAAAAATCTATACACTTATAAGTGAATTTTTCGACTAGCATACATTGTAACAGTCTCAGGTATCATATAAAACTGAAAGTCAACTTAAAATTAAAGTTTTCTTTATACATTTTTAGTGTCAGGATAAGGAACATAATGCAGGAAAGTTCCTTAAAGCTGACGCTTACGTCAGCTTTGCGGCCATTGTGTAATTATAAATGTCGCTAAACCTGAATTAATCTTTACAGTTTTCAGAATGTCTCCAACAAAAATTTTGCATTACAATAAAGAGACCATGCAAAATGCTCTCAAGGATGTGAAGGCAGGAATGCCTGTATCGACTGCTGTTAAAAAAGATGACGTTCCGAGAGTGACGCTATACTATAAAAAAATCTGAAAATACCCAGAATAAAAACAGATTGGTGCTCCTACAGTTTTAACAATCGATGAAGAAAATACTTTGGTGATTTGGATACTGCATTTAGCAAAAGTGGCGTTTCCATTTACCAAAACACAATTGTTGGAGAGCGTGAATTTAATTATGAAAAAACTACGGCGGCCCAATAATAGACTGGACAACAACAACCTAGGGTGACATTGGTATCAGCTGTTTATGAATAGACACAAAGAAATCAGTGAACGTATATCACAAAATTTCACCAGCAGCCGAGCCTTAGTCACAGAACCAAAAATCATATCTTGGTTCCAAGAAATAAAATTGTATTTTCAGGAAAAAGAACTGCTTGATGCAGCTAATGATCCAACAAGAGTGTTTAACGCCGATGAAATGGCCTTTTTTATTAACTCTGAGGGTGATAAAGTTTTAGTTAACAAAGGAACTAAGACTGTATATAATTTTATATCAAATGATGAAAAGGAATACGTTACAACAATCGTAACGGGTAAGTACACATGTGTCCTGTATTGTTAGTAAGTACTTTACTGTAACATTTTAAAAGTATTTATAGGAAATGCGGCTGGACATTTAGCTCCATCCATGGTAATATTTGAATATGAGCGGATTCCGGTTCATATCGCAAACAAACTACCTACCGGTTTCTCTATTGGAAAATCTGAAAGGGGATGGATGACCGGGGAAACATTCTACGAATACATGACTACCATATTTTACCCATGGGTGTTAAAAAAATATTAAATTTCCAATTATATTTTATGTAGATGAACACAACTCACATTTGACTCTGCCCTTGAGCAACTTTTGTACGGAAAAAAAATGAATTCGTAGCCCTATATGCAAACAGCACACACATTTTGCAACCAACGATTTTGCAGTTTTTCACCCCCTTAAGGCAGCTTGGCGAAAAATTATTAAAGACTGGCGATCTCAACATTGCAATGATAAACTAAGGCGAGAAGATGTTGCACCTCTTTTAAAAACTGTTATCGATGAAACCATTAAGCCAGATATTCTAACAAATGGGTTCAGAAGATGTGGACTTTGTCCACTAAGCGAAGATGCGATTAATTATGCTAGTTTTGTAAGACAAGCACCGGAAACAAACAATGTACCCAAAGATCATGTATATACTGATACCTTCCTTTTACAAGTTGCTTGGATAAGTTCGTTAGCCAGGAAAATCTGCTCAGTTCAAATAGATTAAACAATGATTTGTTTTAATTAGACAGTCGGATTCCCCCGGTCAGTCTTAGTTCTGAGCTGACCTTAAATGTATGGAATTTCGACCACGAAATTATAATGCATGTTTGTAAGAAAATAAATTCGGGACTGAGTAAGTGCGTTATGGTAGCGAATTTTTATTGAATGCTTCAAATTTGAATATCTCAATTTGCTATTAACCTATAAGGTTCCATGACCAGGAAACTAGTTTTTTCGGGAACATTTTAAGTCTATTTTTGAAAATGTTTGTACATTTTCAAAGAATAAAGTTATTTTGATTAAATAGGGTACATTGTTTCTACTATATATGTTTTACTGGTAACCAAATTTGATGCCTACTTTCTTAAAAAAACACATATTTGTTATTTAAAACATTTTTAATGGACATTCACTATCATAACGCACTTGCTGCATCCAGACTTTATTTTGAGTTTATATCCTATGCAAAATTTGGTCAAATAACGACGTTGATAAAAGAAAATCATCTACCAAGTTGTTATATATTGGGGCATTGCTACAATACAGCTGTTTCTTGTAAGTATTAAAGAATCTTCCGAAGTCAATATCTCATCAACCATGGGCGCCAGAGAAACATTTTATGTTAAAAATCGGCATATTTTGAAGTCGTCTACACGTAGATATGCTTCAGAGGAAACACCCTGTATACAGTGTGCCCCAAACTGTATCGGAATGTACTGCTATCTCCGTTATTATTAGATATAGGGAGACGGTTAAATTAGCAATGTTTTGTAGAATTGCTTGCCCGTTCCAGATATGACTTGTATTTTGCCCTGCCTCTTTTCGTTTTCAAGTTATTTTGAAAAAACCAAAATTTGGCGATTTCTCTTTTCTTCAATATCTAAGTAGGCGTTGATCTGACATGTCTAAGACTTGCACATTATCAGGACACTTTTGACAAAGTAATCTTTTTGTGCTATTCTCAGCTTTGGATTGTCATTTGTTTTTGAGCTACAGGTATCAACATTTGTTTTTATTATGGCAGCCATATTGGATTTTTTACTCATGTGATAGCCTGTGAAAAGAGCTTTCCAATGATGTACAACATGCTTGAGAGATCTTGTAATTGCACTGACAATTTTGATAAAAACCGTTTTGAGGATAGTAGGCTATGAAATCCAATACCAGAAAACAAATGACAAAAAAAAGTGTTCAAAAAGCAGTAGGCCATGGAGTCTAATAATAGACTGCTACTTTTAACATAATTCTCCGTAATGATTCACGATTAAAGAAAATAGGAACTTTGAGCACCCCAATGAATCGGCCCATTATTACAAATGATTTTTTACATTACATTATCCTAAAAAATGGTTATAATTTAATTAAATAGGTAAACCTAGTCAATAACTAAATTTACTAACAGAACTCAATAAAAAGCAGATGAATGACTTATGAAGACGCCTCTGAAAATTGTTTTATTTCTAAACGTAAGTCCACTGAAAAACAACAGAAGAAAGAGAGATATTCCACCGAACTGGCCAGCGTGGACATGGTGCAGCATATTGCGGATTGTGTTGATAGAAAGCATCACACCGTGGGCATATTTTTTGACATGTCTCGCGCTTTTGACACCATTAATTGTGCATTCCTCGAAAGAAAATTAAATGCGGTCGGACTAAGGGGACCTGTTAGTGATTGGCTTGTGTCGTTTGTAAGAGACAGGCGATTAGTAGTCTCAGTGGACGGTGTTAGATCTGATGAATATCAAGTAAAGCTGGGCGCTCCGCAGGGAAGCGTCCTGGGACCGCTTATGTTTATGTTGTACGTAAATGATCTTCCCAACTATCTGACAGGTGGGAGGTTGTTTATGTACGCGGATGACATAGCAATCATAGTTTCGGATCCGGTGTTGTCCGATGCTATGCGTAAGGTGGATAGCATTTTGTCGCACTTCGGTCAGTGGTGCTGCAGCAATCACCTGATTGTAAATAGTTCTAAGACAGCTTGTGTAGAGTTTACGGGAAGATGTCGAGAGCCCTCTATAGATATTAATTTTAATGATAACTATATTGCCTTAAGTACCTCCACCAACTTTTTAGGTTGCATTTTAGATAATAGGCTCTCATGGGAGACCCAGATAGAAGGTATATCAAACAAATTGGGTAAGGCCTATTTTTGCATCATGAAGCTGAAGAACATCTTGAGTGAAATTTCTCTTATTAATTTGTATTTTGCTTTAGTGTATAGTGTGCTGGCATACAACATAATAGTGTGGGGACATGCAAATGATATACACAGGGTTTTCGTATGCCAAAACCGAGTAATCCGCCTCATTTTTGGACTACAACAAACAGAATCATGCAGGACTACTTTTAAGACAACAAAAACTGTTGACTGTCACGGGGGTGTATTTGTATAAACTCTTGAGTTTCACATATGCACGTAGGAACAGGTTTATTAAAAACAGTGCAGTTCACAGCTACACTACCACAGCAAGAAATGACATCCACTTGCCAAATTACCAGTATATGGTATACAAGAAACCTCCTGTGTATGCTGGCTGTTCTTATTTTAATATGCTTCCTCAGGAGATTAAGGCTGCGGATACACTGAGCTGCTTTAAACATAGGTTGAAATCATTTTTGGTTGACAATTCTTTTTATCATATCAGTGAATTTACTGAAAGGTGTACAGGCCCTGAGCAACGGAGAGAATGATAATAGCTGTAAAAATAGCACCGATGTAACTGTAATTTAGGTTTAATGTAAACTGATTGTATATTTTTGTAGTTGGTTCTGTATGTAAAGTGGTGTTGTTATTTTTTGACTTCTGTTTTTGTAATTATTTAAGACTGATATTTTATGTTTCAGTGAATTTTTATTTAAAAAAATTCACCAACAGAGGTATCGATGGTGAGACTTTGCAAAAGTTTTTTCAAATGAGCGCAAATTAGGACCCCTAGAACCCATATCTGAGGTCAGTTTCAATTTTTATATGTTTATATATATATATATATATATATATATATATATATATATATATATATATATATATATATATATATATATATATATATATATATATATATTTGTGTGTGTGTGTATCCGTCTGATAACTCAAAAAATAATTGACCGATTTAAATGAAACTCGGCAAGTGCCTTTCTTTTATAAATGGCTTGGATGAGTTCGTTAGCCAGGAAAATCGGACGGGGTTTTCCGGGAAAATTTTGAATTTTCTTTCAAAAAAATTTGTTTTCCCCGAAAATAACAAAGCTGTTTTAATGAAATTTACTACATATATTGCCTTCGGAAAGGCCTTACTACATACCAAAATTCAACTTTATAAGTTTATAGAAAATTGAGTTATTCACATTTTAAATTTTCTTTCAAAAAAATTTTTTTCTCCGAAAATTACAAAGCTATTTTAATAAAATTGGGTGGATATCTTGTTTATATTTGGTTACCTGCGACTTTGACCCTTAAAAGCTTTATCTGACGTCCAAACTGCGACACATAGAGCAACACTTATAAGAAGTTAATGGTTTTATATAATGTGTATTGTGTGTTGCCTAAGATATCATACTAAGTTCAGCAGGTCCCCTTGCAACACTATAGGATTAAAAATGCATTGCCAAAAAAAAAAACAACAAATTCCTTATTCTTTAACCAAAATATTAGTGAATTTTTATTAAAAAAAATTCAGTAATAGAGAGGTAGAGAGGTATCGATGGTGAGACTGCACCATCGATACCTCTCTATTACTGATTTATATATATATATATATATATATATATATATATATATATATATATATATATATATATATATATATATATATATATATATATATATATATATATATATATATATAAGTGCCTTTCTTTTATTAATGGCTTGGATGAGTTCGTTAGCCAGGAAAATCGGAAAGGCTTTTCCGGGAAAAAAATTTCCCCGAAAATTACAAAGCTATTTTAATGAAATTTAAAGGGTATGTTGCCCTGGGAGAGACCTTACTACGTAAAAAAATTCAACTTTCTAAATTTATAAAAAATTGAGTTATACAAATTTTGATTTTTCTTTCGGAAAATTTTTTTCCAAAAATTACAAAGGTATTTAAATGAAATTTGGTGTATATGTTGCCTTGGAAAAGACCTTACTACATACCAAAATTAAACTTTCTAAGTTTATAGAAAATTGAGTTATTCAAAATTGAAGCATTTAATAAAAATTCACTACCATAACGCACTTGCTGCGTCCAGACTTTTTTCTAATTCTTTGACGTGCTTGTAGTATGTATGTACTTCATCAAAGGCTAATAAAGTTATATATATATATATATATATATATATATATATATATATATATATATATATATATATATATATATATATATATATATATATATATATATATATATATATATATATATATATATATTCTTTATTATACTATCTATATCATTATACTTTTCATATGATTATTCTACTATACTATACTTGTCATTCATTCTTACCATATACAAATGTTTATTATTAACCTTTACTATATTCAGCCCTTTTCTTTGATCCTGCCTTTCTTTTGCCATCCGGCCTTGATAATTTTAGATTTTAGACTCTTTCTTTCCTACTCTTTTAATTTCTCAGCACAGCCCCTTGTTCTTACTCCTCTGTTGCTACCTAGCCTTTATACCCTATCTTTCCTAGTCTTTGGCTACTTCACATATTTTTCTGCCGTTGGCATTTACAAGAGATGTTTTTGATATATTATATATAAAATCATTTAACTTATATTTTTACACAATATTTTTATTTATTAATGAAGCTTTTGAACCTGTATCAAATAAAATTTTTCACTGGGTTATCAATATGATTTACATTTGCATCTATAAAAACTAAATTAACTCCATTTTCGTTTACACTCTGGTCTTTAAAATATATGTGGTGGTGGTGGTGGTGGTGGTAAAAAAGATGGTATGGCCTCGACGGAATTGTCATTAGCCACAGATTTTTTAACTTCTCGTTTGAGATTTGTATTTTTTCCTTTATTATGTCTGTTATTTTTAATAACGTAAATACAATCTCAGCATGTACACACTTAATTACGCATACCTACACACAAATGCACGTATATATTTTAAAATAATTAAAGTTTAACATTTTCCTTTACACTAAGTTTGTAAATACACACATATATACATACTTACATATATACACATATTTATTATAAATAAGAATTTTTTTTTCCTTTTTTTGTTTTTTTGCTGTTTTTTTAATTTGTTTTTTGTTTGTTTTTTGTTTGTTTTTATGTTTTTTTTTGTTTTGTTTTTTTTTGTTTTTTTTTCAATTTATATAAGGATTAACAGGGACACTTTAACGCCTAGGGGCCCTTCAAGGCATCACAGACAGACAGACTGGACCTCGGAGAGGAGGGATCCACATAAAGGAAAGACAGTAGGACCCTTAATCTAATTAACAGTTTTATTATAAATGTATGCATGATGTTCTATTATAATAATAAATCTATTTGTCTACAGAATCTATACAACAATAGGAATACATTTTTATCATGAAAACTTAGCAGGTATGTTACATTTGCCGGGAATTTAATATTCACTGTTGTTTTTAAAGAAGTCATAAGATTAGTTCGTTGGGAATTGAATCTGCAACATGAAAATACTACGTGATCCAAGTTCCATCGCAGTTGCAAAATGGAGAGTTCTCGATGCCAATTCGGTGTAGATGAGATTTATATCTACCGTGGTTAAATCTCATTCTAATTATCGTGGTTAAGATTTTTCTTGGGAAATTGAGTTCTTTTATTTGATTTCCTGATGGCAATTGTGGGTAGAGCAAGCTATATCTGTTGCTTGATTTTTGGACATAAAGTTTCCATTCTTTTTCCCATAAAGCTCTTATATATTGTCTAATTTCTGGGTAGAAGTCAGTAAACGGGATATCTATTTCTTGCGATGATGTTTTAATTGATGCTTCTTTGGCAATTTTGTCCACCAATTCATTTCCAGTTAAGTTAGAGTGTCCTTTGCACCACAAAAATTTTATTGTGCAGTGTCTTTTATATTTATGGCAGAGCTGTCTAATTTTTTCTATAATGATGTTATTAATGTACTTTTTATGACTATTTTTTAATGCTATTAATGCCGACTGTGAATCACTGATGATTACAACCTTTTCTATCTTATTTTCTGTTGCCCATTCGATGGCTTTCTGGATCTCGATCAGTTCAGCTGTGAAAATGGAAGCCTTCCCGCATATGTTATATTTTCTGGATTCGTTGAATTGTGTTAAGAAAGCTGCACCATATCCATCCCGATTCTTTGAGCCATCTGTGTATACCTGTAAATGATTCTGGTACTGCTTAATAATGTCATCAAAATCATTTTGTTCACTAATTGATTTTCTTCAAATTTGGGAATTTCAACATTTAGAGCATAGTAGGTGGTCTCGTATTCAGAAGTAAATCTAATTGGAATTGTTCTTATTGAAATATTGTGTTCATATTTTATAGTATTATAGTAAGCGTCTACAAGAGGAGGATTCTTCTTCTTTGCCCAAAACTTGTTGGTTATTGTTTCTATAAAGAGTAGGTGTAGTGTATTTATCATTTCTTGATTTCTGCTTCTCAGTTTTAATGTATGTTTCTGCGCCAGTAATTCTAATCTTAGATGATACGGTGGTTCTTGAGCTTCAGCAAATATTGCATGAGTGGGAGTTGATTTCATGGCTCCCATGCATATTCTAAGACATTTGAGTTGAATACGCTCTATCTTTAACATATTGGTTTTTGATGTTCCACCATACACTATACATCCATAATCTAATATGGATCTGATAAATGAACGATAAAATAATAGAGCCACGCTAAAATCAGCTCCCCACTTTTGATTAATCGTGGATCTAAGCACATTAATGCCTCTTTCGCATCTTGATAACACATACCTAATATGCTCTGTCCACAATAGCTTTTTGTCGATAATGATGCCAAGATATTTGTAAGTGTCTACTGTTTTAATTTGATAGGTTTGGACCTGAATACTATTTGGCATTTCTGTTCTATGTCTAGTGAAACACATGACGGCTGATTTGTTACAACTTATTTGGAGTTGACGTTCACTTAACCAGCTAATGACCACATTTATTAACCGTCTAAGTTGTAACTGAGCTTCAAAATAGGTCGAGGCTGCTGTGTATACGCAGAAGTCATCTGCATATTGTAAACATTTTGTTGTCCCATCCATCAGTTCGTGAATACCCCGAGTGTAAATATTAAAGAGTATTGGGCTCAAGAGCGAACCTTGTGGTATACCTTGTCTAATCAATCTTGGCCCGTGAATGTTGTTATTGCTGTCCCTTACAAATATTTTTCTTTCGGTGTATAGTGATACTATATTTAAACCTACATTGTGTGGAATTCCTATGGACTTTATTTCCTCAAATAACAACTTTAAATTGATACTGTCATATGCACCCCTAATGTCGAGGAACAAGCACATAAGATATTTGTTCTCTGAAAATGCATATTGTACGTCTGTGATCAAGTGACTGACTGCTTCCATTGTACCCAGACCCTTTCTATATCCAAATTGAGACGACGGTAGAATTTTATGATGTTCACAGTACCATTCCAATCGCTCTTTGATCATCCTTTCTAGGGTTTTAAAATATATAAATTCCCTCGGGTGACTATAATTTATTATATTATTATTTGGTAATCGTGTGCTGTCCTCTACAAATTTTCATCAGGAGTATTTTCTTGTGCTGTGTTTGTCTTTGTATTTTCCTGTCCATTTAATGGCCCATATCGTATTTGGTTAAATAGGTTGTTCCATATTTACATACTTGTTCTCAGGATGGTTTTCTTTTTCCTCCTGGTCGAAATTCCTTGATTGGTTATTTTGATAGTATGTCGTGCGATTTCTTCCTTCATTTTGGTATCGTTCATTATTTCTATTTACATTTGCATTTTCTTGTTTATTTGCGTTATTATTATTTACATTATATCGATTGTTTTGGTTATAATTCTGATTATTTTGCTTTTGGTAAGCTGGTCTATAATAATTTCCAGAATTTTGATAACCATAATTGAAATTTCTGTTATTATTATTATTGGTTATTATAGTTAGTATTATTGTTTGGATTGTTACTACTATAATTATAATTATTTCTATTCCCTTGTCCTGGATTTCTGCTGTAATTTTGTTCGTCAGGTCCTCCTTACACTCTTAATGTATATGTCTTTTGTGTTGTTATGATAGTTCTTCCGACTCGGATAAGGTATGTTAATAACTGCTCCATATTCTTGATATTTTGTATAGCTATGGTCGCAGCTATATTTAAATGAAAATGCCTTGAAATGTACAGCACTATTTCTCCCATGTTCATTTTCGGTTCCAAAAATTGTGCTCAATTATAAATAGTCAACGCATAATTTGACATTGATGCTTTTCTTTGAGGGTCAAATTTGACAAAATACAGTTTCTCTTTAAATAGAGCTTGAGCTGATTCACCACAGAAATGATACATAAATTTATTTTCAAAGTCGTTAAAGTTTTCAAATTCTGCCTCTATGCCAATGTACCATAACAGTGCTTCTTCAAATAGCTCTGATAATTTCTTTCACTTCTTCAAAATCATACATGTGTTTAATTTTATTTTTTAAAGAGTTTATAAAAATACTAGTTCTCCCATTAAATTTAAAATTTATATCTTATATTTTGGATACTTTCTAAGCATTCTTGAATGTCCCTTGCTTGCGTAATTTTCATAGCCGATACATTTTGGTCCATTTGGTCTATTTTTTTATATTATTCTGCAAATACACAACTTCATTCACCTCTTGCTTTACTTGTTCATACTTCGTTTTCATATCAACATATACATGATCTATTTTTCTTTCTATAATATTTTGTTCTCCCTTTCGTACTTCCTTTTCTATCTCCATTTTCATATCTATAGCAACCATTATTTCCTCTCTCGTGTCTTGCCTACACACTTCCATTTTTCCTACATCCGTGTCATGTTTAGATTTTTAAAACTCGAACTTCTTTTCCATCATTTCTTCTGTTTCCATAATATTTTTATTTAATTCTTCTTTCATTTTAATTATATCATGTGAATTCTTTTCTATTTTATTTTTTATGTTGTTTTCCATGTTTTGTGTAAATTGTTTATCCATGTTGTTTTTCATCTCTGTAGAATTTTGTGTATATTATCTATATATATATATATATATATATATATATATATATATATATATATATATATATATATATATATATATTGTATTGTATTGTTATTTACAGTATATATAGTGTGATTGAGCTTTAGAGTATAAATAAATAAAATAGAAAAGAATTCACAGGACATAATTATATATAATCACACAGATAACTCAAAAAATAATAAGCTGATTTTGATTAACTTTAGTGAGTACCTTCCTTTTGCAAGTGGATTGGATAAGTTCGTTATCTAGGGAATTCGGCCCAGTTTTTCTCAAAAAAATGCGTTTTCTTTCGGGAAATTTTTATGTCTTCGGAAATAACAAATTTGGTACGCTGATTTATATCATAAAAAGTAAACTATGTACCAAGATCTAGATCTGTAAGGTCATAGACAGAAAAGTAATAGGCATTTAAAAAAAAAAGGGGGTTTTCTCTTAAATCGTTAAATTTGCGATTTGAAACGTCAAAATAGGCAACATTTAGGCTAAGAACCTGAAACGAATACAGGTTATCTGGAGAATATGTCGCAAGAACAGTGTTGTACACACTCTTAAGTTTCAGATTCAATCGTCATTGCCCTTCATTTTAATAAAATATTTCCAGAAAATTCATTTCAAATAGACCATTTCTCTGATGCTTTGGCAGTAGTTTTGGTTATAGAGTTTATCATTTAATGGTCTATAATTTTTAGCGAATTTCCGTAGAAAACATTCACTCATGAGGAGACCGCCATCTAAAATTTTGAAAAGTTTTCTCCAAATGCGCGAGTTAACTTTCTTGTTAACACACTTGACTTTTTAAAAGAATTTATTGATTATAGTTACATAAAATACTTATGAATAATAATAAAAAAATGATAAATATAAATTATGACAAGTTAAAAGAGACTCAAGCAATAACAATGTAGGAATGTCCGTCCGTGGTCTGGTAACTTCCATATATAGTCTCTGGTGGGGCGTGGACCGAGAGGCGGTTTCCACCTAAGTTGCAGTCTTGAAGGTGATCCTAGCAGGTGGCTGGTTGCTGAATTGAAGGTCTAGTTGTTTACCCATTTATGAATAGTCTATTCTTCTAATTGCGCTGCTTTTAATTAACCCATTCGTCAGCGACCTTGGGTGTTGAATCGGGATCTGTACTTCTTATATACATTGTATGAGTTGGCTATTGTTATCTCCTCCATCCTTTAGAGAACGAAGCCTATGGTTCGTTCCGAATAGTCATCGGGAATCCAGTAATTGGTTTGGAGTCAGCAGTTTTCGTTTTTGATTTCTGCCAGAAGTATCTTGAAGTTATTGTGATTATTGTTATTATTATCACAATGTATAGTATAATTGTCCATACACTAGGGTGGTATATGGGCAAATCGATGGTTCCTGGAATGTTGCCATTGATGGATTGTAACTGGGATTTGATATTGTTCAAGTCGTGCAGTTGGACATTTTCTAATTTTAGTTCTGGTAATTTGTCTGGGAATATGGGTGCTTTATTTGTTACCAATTCGATGTTTGGGAGATTGAACGATTGTTGTGTTTCCGATGCCATTTGTACTGAACTAAATCTTTCGTTATTGATGATAAGTTGGCATTTGGGTTTCAGAGTCGCCAGTTTTGTTCCGCTGATTATTTTGGTTTCTTCATTTTCTTCGCAGCTAAGTTTGATTTTCGTTTCTTCGGTTGCCACTATTATGTATTGGGTATTGCCATATTTAGAGACTGTTGTTTTTGTTATTTTGACAAGTTGTTGCTTGCAATTGTTTATCGGTTTCTGGAAGTTGATCAGTTTAATTTCGCATGGGTTGTTTTCGTTAAGTGCTGTCGTGTTGTCATTTTCACAAAAGTATGTCTGGTCTTTAAGATTCCTACACTTTTCGTTTCTGTAAGCGTAGTGTTTGCTGCTAAGGATTAGGTACTTGGTTCTAGGGACAATCATTCTGAAGGTATATGGATTTTTAGGGACTGGTAATGCATACAATTGATAATAAATATAATCTGATTTGTCTACTAAGGGTATATCTATTTGGAATATAATTTTAAAATCAATTTGAACGGTTTTTATGTTAAATATTTTCTCGTAAAGTGAAATGTCGGATTTTGTTATTAATCTTGATTTTGAGATATGGTTTTCAATATTTTCTAATTCTTTTGATATAAATTTCGGTTTCAGTATTGACGTATGATACGTGTTCAATTTTGAAAAAGTAATTGCATTTTCTGTTGTTAATATCATGTTTAGTACATTATTTAACAAATAACTGATTTGAGTGAGTAATTCCAAATGTTTTACTCTATGAAAATTTGTTAGTTGGTCGCTTTTTAGACTATCTATTGTATACTCCAAATCGTTTATTCTCGCTACTATGGCTTCTTGGTTATGGTTCAGGTTGTCTATTGTTTTATTGAACTCTGTTATAGCATCTATCATTAGGGATGTCTGTGAACTAAAAAGTTGATGTACTTGATTTTGATCTTTCCTCAAAATTTCAAGAGCTTTATATATTCTGTCGCCGTCATCTGCATCTAAGTTCCCAGTTATTGATTTGAATATCGATCCTAGTCCGTTTATTATACCTCTTTTGTTCCTAATCGTTCTTGGAAATATTCGACAAAATGCGTCATCAATATTGCTGATGGTGAAATTGATTGTTAAAATAAAATTTTTATATTCTAACTTGTATTCTGCATTCATTACGCTTATTATGTTGTCAAAGTAAGTTTTTAGTCTGTTAAAGTCGTCGTATAGTTGTCTTAGGTCATGTATATGAATCATTCTCCATTTATCGTTTTCTGAAAAGGCTTGTCCCAGTTTGCGTGGCAGTATGCCTGGATTGTCTGTTAGGTCTTCTAATTGTGGTTTTACTCTGGTGAAGAGAATGAACCTGCAAGGCGAAGATTATTTAAATTGGTGATCGTCTGTTTGTCATGTTTGTCGTTTAGTATTATGGTTTTATTAGTCCGTTTCTTACGTCATGTCTCGTTTGTCGATTATCCGAATATCTAGGTTCGACTTAGCTAGGTGATATAATCGTACTGTTTGTTTAATCTATTTAGTTGGAACGAGTTATTTTTTTCGTTATTGCAATATTGGCAAGCTCTAATAAAAGCTTTTATTTTTTGTTTCATTTTTGGAAAATTAAATTTAGTTTTCATCCTTAAATATGTTTCTTTAGCATTTATGTGATTTAATTTACTTCCGTGAAATAATCCGATTGCGTCGTTAATTTCATTGTCGTTTATATGTATGATTTTCTCTTGTTTATTTATATTATTTAATCTTGATTGAGTTTCATTATTTACGGGATTTATTTCCGACTTGTAAACCTTATCGTGTGAGAATTTCTTTTCGTTATTGATTTTTGATTTTATTATTTGTGAAATTTGTTCCTTACCTATTTGCCGATGGTCGTCCTGTACCTGAATTAAATTATTACTTAACTTATCATTTTGCGTGGTGCCTGTATATTTTATTTTGTTCGGAATAACCGCCCTGTAACAAGGTGCTTTTGTATTTGGGATAAACTCTTCGATTTTAACGGGTTGGTCGATTTTATTGTGTTCTTTACACATTGAATATACATATTTCATTATACTGTCTGCATTGCTCGCTTCTTGTCGAGGCTTGTGCAAGACATCTAACCTAATTTTATCTGTAATTTTTTTTGTACACTCCCCGTATAATAATTATTATAATTCTGGTGATCGTAAGAATTATTTAATATCCTATTTGCTTTATTTTCAATTTGATCCGTTATATCTTTTTGTATCGTCCTCGTATCACTCACATTTTTATTTCGACGATATTCATATGTGTTTAATGAAACTTGATCCCGTTTACCTTTATTGTGGGTGAACATTTCTCCTAGGTCATTTGTTACTTGTTGTAACCTTCCATCGTCATCATTTAATGGCTGATTACGCTTTCCTAGTTCGAGTTCAAGTGCAATAATGCTTCTGTCTATTGTATTACTTACGTTAAGGTGATTCATTTCATCATTTGCTTTGATGAGCCTACTTATCCGATTGTTATTGCTACTACTATTACTACCCATCTTATCTTCATAATCCCTTGTATGAGGGAAGTTTATCTTAATGCTTCGATTTTTTAAATTGAGTCTCTGGTTTTTAAAATCAATGTTCGCTTGATTTTTTATCAAAAAGTCAATTCCAATAAGAGCTATGAAATTTTTGTTAAATTCAAATAGGCAAAACTCTTGTTCACTGTCCGTTAGTGAGTTTAAAATTATTCTGGCTCGATTATTATGGCTGGAATAACCATGAGCACTTTTAATTAAAAACGGGTGATTGTAAATCTTATTATAAAAGTTGTTATATGCTATGGACCGGTTTAAAAGGCTCTTAGTACTACCGGAGTCGAGCAGTATTTTTCCGGGTAGTTCTTTTATTATTACGTAGGGTAATTGGGATATTGTGTTAAAATTATTAATATCTATTACGGTTCTGTTTTTGAGCTCCCTGCTATCGGAAAATTTTGATGCTGTGCATCGTATAATTCAGAGGGTGATTGTTCATTATATGTTACGTCATAATTTAATTCTTCTGGTAAGAAATGTTGTCTTCTTTCTAATTCATTGAAAGGAAAAGAATTATTCGTTTCGTTATAGTTTATTTCTTCTGGTATGAAATTTTGTCTTTTTTGAAAATTGTTGGAAGGAAAATTGTTTCGTCTATTTTGTGAGGGTTGTTGTCGGCTGAAATTAGTATGTCTCGTGTTGTTACTGCCGACATCCATAGCTTGTGGATATCTTCTAGTATTGTCATTAGGGTTGTACGTCGGTCTTCTCATTGAGAATTGATTTGAAGGGCTGCCCTGAAATTGTGGGCGAGACATTTGGGGTTTGTTTGGATTATAGTTAAAAGGTGCACGATAATTTTGTTGTTGGAAGGGTTTTTGAAATTGAATATTGTTAAAATTTGGGGTATTTCTTTGGAAAACTGGTTTTTGTTGTTTGTCCTGCCTGTTATTGTTATTATTGTTGAAATTTGACCGTTGTAATAGTCTGTCCCTATATTCATAATTTTCCTCGGAAAATATAAATTTTAAAGCTTGTTCTATGCTGTCCGGTCGAGTGGATCTGACCACCATACCGAGGGGGTTTTTTAATCCACCGATGAACGCTTTCAGTGTTTGTTGTCTGTACATGTTTTGTTTTAATACTAAAATTCCCTCGTTACGTTCATTAGATATTAAATTAGAGATGAGTAACTGTTCAATGTGTCTGCAACGATTACTGAACGCTAAGGCATCCTCGTTATGTCTCTGTTTCAGTATCAATAATTCGCCTAGTAAGCTAATTTCATCTCGCTGGTCTGTAAAGTTCTCAACAATTGCCCGTCTTAAGTCTACCCATGTGTTTATAATTTTAGTGTTAATAATTAACCTGGCTTGTGCAATTAGTTTCGTTTGAATATAATTTAATAGAAAATGGTTAAGATATAAATTTGGATTATCTGCATCATAGAATTGGTTCATTACTAGATCACAAGCTTTTAAGAAGTTCCCTACATTTTCAGGTTGTCCGTTAAATTCGGGGATTGCTTTAAGGTAAAACTCTTGGAATTGATTTGCCATATTTAAATTGTTTCTAGAATTATTTATATCGGGTTGTTCTACAATATCAATTTCGCCAATACTAATATTTCTTAATCTATATTCCAAATGTTCTAAATTATCAATATCGCTATCAGACATATAATATTATCAATATATGAGGAAATACAGTATATATATATATATATATATATATATATATATATATATATATATATATATATATATATATATATATATATATATATAGGAAATAAAGGAAGCAAACAACTTACAGAATCGATGCTATTGCTGCTGTCTTCATGACGTCTCTCTTGATCGGTTCTTTGGCTGTTAAGCGTTGAAACGCAAAGAATCAATATACTTTTGGTTCTTCAGCACTATCCGTTGCGACTGCGCCAGTTAACTTTCTTGTTAACACACTTGACTTTTTAAAAGAATTTATTGATTATAGTTACATAAAATACTTATGAATAATAATAAAAAAATGATAAATATAAATTATGACAAGTTAAAAGAGACTCAAGCAATAACAATGTAGGAATGTCCGTCCGTGGTCTGGTAACTTCCATATATAGTCTCTGGTGGGGCGTGGACCGAGAGGCGGTTTCCACCTAAGTTGCAGTCTTGAAGGTGATCCTAGCAGGTGGCTGGTTGCTGAATTGAAGGTCTAGTTGTTTACCCATTTATGAATAGTCTATTCTTCTAATTGCGCTGCTTTTAATTAACCCATTCGTCAGCGACCTTGGGTGTTGAATCGGGATCTGTACTTCTTATATACATTGTATGAGTTGGCTATTGTTATCTCGCGCGAACTAGACACCTTGGAGCCCATATCCGGGGTTAATTTAAGTTTTTTCTGTTTTCATATATATATAGGGTGACGCTTTTCTACGGTAAAGCTCAATATATCCGTTATTATACAAGATACGACAAGAAGTTGTATACGTTAATTATATGGCGTCTTGAGCTGCATCTTATAAAATTATGTTCACAATCACAGGTGGCCTATAAGTCGTTGATGATAAAAATGTTCTTTTTTTTTTAATCGAACACGCTTTATATTATTGGGTGGTTGCATATTCCATCAAAATATAATGTACGCATGTAAAAAAAATAATTCTGGACGCAGTAAGTGCGTTATGATAGCGAACTTTCATTAAATGCTTCTAAAATGTCAATAGCTCAATTGGCTATTAACTTAAGGTTCGTTGGCCAGGACACTAGTTTTTCGGGAATATTTTAAATTTAGGTTTTTATGAAAATTCTAATCATAACACACTTGTTGCGTCCAGATTTTTTAATTTCTTGTGCTTTCTAATAGATGTTTTTTTGAAGTGTAAATTTTCTCTAAGTCGTGCTAATTAACCATAGACAACTCAAAAAGGGCCTACATACATTAAATTAAAACAAATATGCTTTTATATGAAAATGTTTATTTAAAACTATAACATACAAAACGTTTATCAAACTAATATAAGAGACCAGCCACACATGCTGTCATGAAGCAGGTGAATGCTCCGCCAAGAAAAGCTCTGAAGACAAGTCTGGTTATGGACTTTGTTTTGTCAGGTATAAGTGCACTTAAACCAGAGATTTGCACCCCAATTGAAGCTGGGTTAGAAAACCCACATATGGCATAAGTAGCTATAACCTTCGATCTAGGCTAGAAGAAAAAAGTAAAATTAAATAATATAATTTGTATGATTAAAGAGAATAATATAATAATATAATTTGTAAAATGAATTCTGAAAACTAAACGTATTCATGCAACAAAATATTTGGGATTCTGGATCAGGTTTAAATAGACTAGGGCATTCAAGTCCCATCAAAATCCTTATTCATCACCACAGACAAAAAAACAAAACAAAAACATTAAAAAAAATTATCTTATATATATATATATATATATATATATATATATATATATATATATATATATATATACAGATTTAATGTAAGGAGAAACGTTAAATAATTTTAAAATAGTCTTAAGGGATACTAAATAAACTTAACAGATTCATGTATAGTCAGAGAGATAAAATAAGTTCCTTTGTGTCTATCCTTGTGTTAACCTCTTTGGACCGCAGCCTCCCCAGTATGTTAAAAAATCACCATGACAGGCTCCATTGGTGTGAAAAGTGTCCCAGTGTTTCTCCTGCAACAACTTGTAGCGTAGATGTGTGCATGCATATGTATGTGTGTGTGTATGTGCACATGAAGAGATAATGTGCATTTTCTGTCCTGCACATAGTGTTAAGTACTGGACGTATAAAGCCTATTGACGTGAGTGCGTATACATGAGTGTATATGCGCTCGCGTATGTGTGTGAGTGGAGTATGTAAGTTTTAATTTTAAGATATATTTTTAGTAAACAGCAAGCGCATAGAGAGATAAAAGAAGTTAAAAGGAAAAAGTTAAAGAGCTTGTTAGATTAATATTCTTAAGGTAGGTTTTTCCATAATGAAAAGCAAGGTCAGATGCATCCTTGTTCATTTTGAAGATTGACAGTGACTGAATGAGCCAGTTCTCAAAGTCAAAACTCTAATCAAAAAAAACTTTTAAAATATATACGTGTAGTTGTGCGTAGGTATGCGTAATTACGTGAGATATTGTATTTACGTTAAAAAAACAAATATAATGAAAAAACCATAAACCTTAGACAAGAAGTTAAAAAAATCTGTGGCTAATGACAACTCCGTCAAGGCCATAACACCTTTTTGACAACCACCACCACCAGACAAACATTGCTGCATTTACACGTGCTGCAATTTAAAACCTATCCAGAATATTATCATAATCACTATATGGGGATTGGAACCTCTGACGAACACTGATGAGTAAAATTTGGAGAGCCCAATTCACCGCAAAACATTTTCAATCCCCGACGATTGTTTCGATAGCAAAGTTACCTCCACCAGAGGACAACATACACTGAGTGAAATAGTACTTTAAGTTGTTTTTATAGTACCCGGCTAACAGAATTCGAATGCCCTTAACATTGTCCTCTTGAACATTGTGAGACGTACAAGGTCGCCATGTCGGTGCCAAACCAGGTAGTATGTTGTCACGACAGCTCCAGTTAACACACAATGCTATAAATAGAGACTGTGTACAACCAACCAACATTTTTTCTAAATTGTCAGCCCTGGCCTATTTCTTCCCTAATACAGGGACAACGTATGTATGTGCTAACGAGCTCTAATTAGAGCGAAACCGGTCTGCGTTTCTAATTATAAGGAGAATACATCTATCATACATTGTCCCTGTATTGGGGAAGAAATTATTCAGGGCTGACAATCTTCAAAAATTAGTGGTTGGTTGTACACAGTCTCTATTTGTAACATTTTGTGTTAATTGGAGATGTCGTGACAACATACTTCCTGATTCCGCATCGAGATCGCGACCCTGTTGTACATCTCACAATGTTCTAGTGCGCTGGCTGCCTTAGCTGTATTACGTTATAGGTGTGTTCTCGCTGTAATTGGTATAGCGGACTGACGAGCTCTAATTAGGACAAAACCAGTCTGCGTTTCTAATTATGGTGAGAATACATTTAGCTTTACAGACGCTGCCCCTGTATTAGGAAATAAATTAGCCAGGGCTGACCATTTACAAAAATTGGTGGTTGGTTGTACACAGTCGCTATTTACAACATTTTGTGTTAATTGGAGCTATCGTGACAACCTGGCTCCTAACCGAGATCGCGACCCTGTCGTACATCTCACAATGTTCTAGTAGGCTGGCTGGCTTAGCTGTATTACTTTATAGGTGTGTTCCCGTTGCAATAAGTAGAGCGCACTGACGAGCCCTAATTAGAGCGAAACCGGTCTGCGTTTCTAATTATGGTGAGAATTCATCTAGCCTTACTGTCTTCTTGGTTATGCTCCCACAGAAATAACCATTATTATTGTCGGTCCTCGTCACAAAGTTAGTATTTTTACGGATATTAAGCCGAGTAAAGAAGTAACTGTGGGATCCATCTCGTCTGTTTTATTTTAAGTAATAGAGTTTTGACAGGTTATTTTGAAACTTAAATAATGCCCATATGGACGTAGAGCAACCAGAAAAGAATATATATATATATATATATATATATATATATATATATATATATATATATATATATATATATATATATATACACACTCTGATGTACTAATAGTTTATAATGTGCAATTTCCAGCACAATATATATATATATATATATATATATATATATATATATATATATATATATATATATATATATATATATATATATATGAGACATATTTGGTTCTAGGGTTGAATCGCGTCCAGAATTTATTAAGACTCGACGTTTAGGCTCCTGTTTTGGAGCCATTTTCAAGAGGTAAAGGAACTATGTAAAGACAGTCGAAGACCTCAATCTCCCTACTCCTTAGAGCAATGGACAAAGGTGGGTTGGGTTGTTGTAGCTCGATTACGGGGCCTCAATTTGCCTACTCCCCAAATCTCGCCGGAGATCGTCTGTGAGGTCTCAGTGTGCTCAACCCTAGGCCTCAGAGAGATCTGGCAGTTCGTTGAAAGTCTTGTATTGTATGTATCGTTCCCTGGAAAATACGGTCTCCCGAAAATTCATAAGCATGATATTCCCCTTCGCCCCGCCGCGATGTACGCATCACTAAAAACCCAGTCAGAGGATTTTCTTACACTGTCTACCGAAAACCAACCCACACTAATCGTTATTTTAATGCCCAATCTCACCATCACCCATCGCAACTAAATTCCGCGGTTCAAACACTAGTAACACGATCGCTTAGACTAACGGATAACAACAATAAACAGACAGAATTAAACTTTCTAAGACAGACGTTGCTAGAAAACGGATACGACAACAATCACATACTACGAAACATTAGAAACGCACAACAAACCACTACACCACAACAAGAACAAACTGAGTCCACACAACAACACACAGCATTTTTACCATACATTGAAGGTGTCACCGACAAAATCAGCCGAAATTTTAGAACCCATAATATCAAAACCGTAATCACAACAGAGCAAAAACTGTCAAATCTGATAAAAAACTCCCAAGGATACGATTCCAAACGAATCCCACGGAGTTTACAAAATTCCTTGTTCTAACTGTTCCTGAACTTATGTAGGACAAACAAATAGACGCATCCACAATAGAATATATGAACATACCCTCGCAGTTAGAAAATCCGACCACTGATCGGCGCTGGCCATGCATCATATTCATACAGGACACAAAATAGACTTCGATAATGCCAAAACAACAGCACCGGTCCACAGCTTCAAAACGAGAATTATCCGCGAAGCATAAACGTCCCGATTGTTTAAATAAGAGAGATGATGGTCTTCGCCTTCCGATTACTTGGAAACCTATTTTATTTTCATTACAAACACAAAAAAGGAAATAAAGTCCACAGACAATTTTATTTCCCCATTATCTGTCTCAACAAATGCCGGTAATCCTCTTAATCCTTTAAGCCCTCGACTTAATTGACCGTGACCCGACTACTTTCATTGATAACGAAGCAGGTAGACGGAACGATACATACAATATAAGACTTGCAAGGAACTGCCAGATCTCTCTGAGGCCTAGGGTTGAACACATTGAGACCTCACAGACGATCTCCTGCGAGATTTGGGGAGTAGGCAGACTGAGGCCCCGTAGCTACAACAACACAACCCACCTTTGTCCACCGCTCTAAGGAGTAGGCAGATTGAGACCGTAGCACTCTAAGCACTTTAAAACTATGTAAGGACACTTCCTTACATCCAAGCAATTAATATCGAAAAACACCTGTCATATTTATAATTTGACAGGTACATTCCCGTTGTAAATATATTTTTTTCTGAAAAATTTTTGAAATTTTAATGAAATTTGCATAACAATTTTTTAAAGGCACTTGCAGTACTTGCATATTATATCTAAGACCAATTTTTAATTTTTTGCTCCATATAAAATATAAATTTTTTCAAATAATCGCTAACTGGGACTCTTAACACACCGATCTCCAAGGTCCATTTAAATTTAAAGAATTAGTTTTAATAGTATATCTTACTAATAGTGTACAATTCTTATGAAAATTCACTACTATAACGGATTTGCTGCGTCCCGAACTTATTTTATTTAAAATTCTTAATTGGTTGTACACAGTCTCTATTTATAACATTTGGTACTAATTGGAGATGCCGTGACAATATACTACCTGGTTCCACACCGAGATGGTGACCCTGTTGTACATGTCACAAAAAATATAGTTAAGATTGGAACCCGTGATGAACACTGATAAGCACACCTGGAGACTCCGAATCACCACAATACATTTTAAGAATTTTTCACCCTCTGATCACGCTAACTTTGCTAGTCAAAGGATCGCTAGGTCTTTAAAAACGTCATATGAGGATCTGGGTTCTCCAAGTGCATTGACCTTTCAGATATATTTTTGAAATACTTACCGACAAAGTCATTTTAGACATCTCCCTAAAAGCTACAAATTCATTAACCATTGTCTTAATTCCTATCAATTGACCAACTTTTTCGCACTCCTGCCAAGGAACACCCATCACATAACTGACTGGAATGAATATTTTACCTACAATTAGCTCAACACTCCATTGTTCTATATCACTTGTATATCCTAAAAGAAACAAAAAATTGAGATATAAAATTAAATTAAGAATGTAACATGAAAATTGTTACCTACTAACATGCCCATCCAAGCAAGGACACCATTGACAAAGCATATGAATGCGATAAAAGCGATTAGGCTAGCTATAATACCTGTAACCATTTTAAAGGCATCTGTTGCGCCTTTACTTGCAGCGTCAAGAACAGAATCAAATTCGCTGAAAAAGTCAAGTCATAACATATTTTTATATTGATGTTAAGAGAGGTTAAGGAAATGTGAAAAGGATATATGCTAAGGTCTCAATCTGCTTACTCATTAGAGTAACGGATAAGAGTTGGTGGTGTTATTGTAGTTATATCCCTAAGCCTCAATCCACCTACGCGCAAGATCTCACTAGAAATCACATGTTTCCGACTAATGAGTAAACGGACAATGGCACAAACATTATGCAAAATTTAGTAATCTTATAACAAACATTTAATACTATCTTATTAAACGGCAATTAATAACAATGCATCGATATAATAATAATAATAATAATAATAATAATAATAATAATAATAATAATAATAATAATAATAATAATAATAATAATAATAATAATAATAATAATAATAATAATAATAATAATAATAATATAATAAACTTTACTAGCTCATTAATACAATGCCCTTTAGGGCGTAGAGCCAATCAGAGTAAGTTTGCACAAATAAAATAATACGTAGAGAGATAAACAAAAAACATAACAAAAAACTGTATAAACAATACAAAAATTCCAATAGTGGCGTCATGGGCACTGACTGCAAGTCAACACCGACTAAATTTTTTCCGCAATATCGTCCATCAGATATTCCTTTAACTCATAAAATGCGGACAATTCTAGGTATCTTTTCAGTCTATGCTTTACTTGTTGCCTAGGGAGTTGACGAATTTCTACCGGTACCTTGTTGTAGATCTTGATGACACTATGTGTGGCATTCCTTTGCAGTCTTGTGTATCTTGAGGCTGGGATAGCGTAATTATTTTTTGATCTTGTCTGGTGTTCATGTTCCTGTAGGTGCGCCTTGAATAACCCAGGGTTGTCTATGACGAACAGCACTGCTTCCAATATATAGATCGAGTGGCAGGTAAGTATACAGTGTTCGGTAAAAAATCTTCTGCAGCTATCCACCACCCGCAAATTAAAAAGCGCTCTTAGGCATCGTTTTTGAACTAGCAGCACCCTCTGCATATCCACAGAGTTTCCCCACAGTATTATGCCATACCGTATTGAGGCCTCAACATAAGCGTGGTATGCAGCCAGCGCCGCCTGTCTCGATACTAGAAATGCCAAGGTACCTATCATGTAAGTATACCTGGCAACCCTTGCAACCACCTTGTCGATATGTTTTTTCCAGTCCAGCCTGGAGTCAACCTCAACCCCCAAGAAATTAACTGCATATGATGGTTTTATATTCGTGGTGTTATCTAGAGCAATGACACTATCACTTGTTTCTTTGGCCCTTTTATTGAATTCCACCACTACAGTTTTATTCATATTTATATTCAGGTTGTTTTCTTGGAACCATTCTCTGAGCTCAGGTATGACCATTTTGATATTTTGCTCTAATTGATTTTTATTATAATGATGTAAAATTACGGTGGTGTCATCAGCATACATGAACAATTTTTCTCTTATAGCATTGGGTAAGTCATTGGTATATATTATATATAGCAGAGGTCCGATTATCGATCCCTGTGGCACACCCCTTGAGACTGCTTGGTAATCAGACTTTATTTCAATGTTTGTTTCCGGACACCTATATACTAAACACTGCATACGGTTGGAAAGATAGGACCTTATCAATGACAGTGGTTGTCCCCTCACGCCATACATCTCCAACTTGGCAAATAAGATGTCATGTTTAATAGAGTCAAAGGCCTTCCTTAGGTCTAAAAAGACACCAACTGATGATTCATTTTTGTTGAAAGCTTGATCTACTTCCCAGAGTGCCTTGTAAACGGTATGTACTGTACTTTTTTTATTTCTGAAGCCACCTTGAGACTCGGTTAATAGATTATTACTTTCAAAGAAATTTAGTAGTCTACTATTTATAACTCTATCATATATCTTGGAGAAGTTAGGAAGCAGCGAGATCTGTCTGTAGTTATTTAAATCATCACTATCTCCTTTTTTATATATAGTTAGTGTTTTAGCCTTTTTGAGGTCATCTGGGAACACGCCACCTTCAATCATTAAGTTTATCAGATAAGTTAAAGGTGCCGCCAGCAAATCTGCAGTATTTTTGATAATAATCATTGGAATCTCGTCGTGGCCTACTGCTCTGGTGCTTTTCAATGCCCTTATTATATTGATCACTTCCTCCTCACTCGTTGGATGCATGAAAAAACAACTGTTGTGAAACATGATTTTGCTCGTGTCTCCTACTGCTCCAGTTAAATTTGGACACATACATAAAAATATCTTATTTGCCTCATTTAAAGCCTCTTTAATAAGCTCTGGATCTTGAGTATCCTTTAAGAATGTAAGTTTGTTTCGAGGCAGCTTGTTAGAGTTTTCGCTTATTATCTCCCATGTGCTCTTTATTTTATTATATGATGTGCTTATTCTCGCTTCACTTTCCATTCTTTTCGCTTGGATAATTACCTTTTTCAGTATTGACGTGTACTTGTTATATAAGCTTCTGTCAATTTCACCCTTGGTCATCATTTCATGCATAAATCTTTTTGTTTTACAAGATTTGCGGATACCTTGTGTAATCCAGCCTTTCGGTTTCCGTTGTGGTAATTTTTTTATAGGAAATATTCTCTCTATAAGTAACTTAACAGTGTTACTAAATTGAGTGTAAGCTTGGTTTGGATCTGAATTGGAATATATGTGACTCCACGTTTCTTGTTGCAATTCTTCACGAAAGGCTGAAATTTTATTTTGTGTATACACCCGCTGCAGCTTGTAGTTACCTGTGGATGACTTTTTGCTTGTGTTCACTTCCAATTCCAGAGTCTGACCTAGGTGATCTGATAGGCCCAAATCCATTACAGCAGTTATATTGGTCTGGTCTATGCTGGAGAATACCTGATCTAGCAATGATTTTTTCCAGTAGGTGAGCCTGGTTGGTTGAAAAGTTCTTTGCTTCAGCCCAGATGACAACATAAGTTCCAACAATCGTTGACTTTTCTGGATTTCTGTACTTTCTTTTGACATTAAATCAATATTCATATCACCACAGATGACTATAGTATTTTTAAGAGCTTGAACTCTAAGATCATGCAATGCTTCTTGTAGTTTTTCAAAAAACACTTCACAGTCTCCTGTAGGTGCTCTGTATAAGCAAATAATTATCGTTTTGAGCTGTTTCACTTCAACTGAGCAACATTCGAAATGCAGCTCTAAGCTCATGTTTCTGTACCTTAAGAGTTCCTGTGATATCACGTCATTCCGGGTGTATATGCATGTGCCACCATGTTGAATGATCTGCCTGCTAAAGCAAGAGGCCATATAGTAGCCATTGATAACTGGCGTTTCGAGATTGTGTAACCAATGCTCCGTTAAACATATAAAATATGGGTTTCCTTGTACTTGAGCCTCTATTTGTAACGTCTTAGACCGTAGCGATTGTATGTTTTGCAAAAATAAATATATTTTCTCTTCGGTCTGTAATGCACATTTATGTCCAAGCCACTTGCCTGCTTCCCTGCTTATAAAAAATTTGTGTTATTTTTCTCAGCAAATCCATTATCTCCATCACTCACAACTGGATTATATGCCGTCTTTGGCCAATCAAATCGGAACCTTTTATATCGTACACCCCTGGGTATAATAATAATAATAATAATAATAATAATAATAATAATAATAATAATAATAATAATAATAATAATAATAATAATAATAATAATAATAATAATAATAATAATAATAATACTTTATTGATCAACTAGTCAATTACAGAGAATAAGAGTACAAATATACAAACACAGATACACATGTATGTAGAAGATAAAATGAAAATAATGTAATATATTTGCATACATACAAATAAGTAGTACATATATTAGATAGCACTATAAATCCATATGATTTGTGCGTGCATAGAGTAAAGATGTTACTACCCTTGTCCGAATTTTTTAAAGGGTTTCTTAAGCAATTACGGAACAAGGGGGTTGGGTACTGCCCACTAGTAATACACTATGTGCGTTAACTAAACGTTTATTATGAGACTAGTACAACAACAACGGTTAAACAATGTAATTACATACTTTTATAAGCTCGGAACCAAGCCACGCTACACCAAGGCATTATGGGAGCCGAGACTATGATGTAATGTGTGGGAAGTGTCATCGTTGCATTTTATTTTATAAACTACACATTATCGTGTCGGATGACTCCTCCCCTGTTAGATGGAATTTTATGGGGTGCATAAAATTTCATTTGCAAAAATTTACATCTTAAGGTAAAACATTTAAAATGATCCTAAAATTGAAAACAATTTACATCAATAGATAAATACATTCAATAAAATTTAGAAACTATAACGTATAACATTGTTATCTTTTAGGCAAAGGAAAAGCCTTTTGTTTGTTGCATTTTCCTTAACCTGTACGGAAATTTAAATGTCAAGTACATAAAGTTAATAATAAACAATAATTATGGAACACCCGTTACAAAATATATTCCGCACTGTACACTCTATCACTGTTGCACTTCTTACTATAAGCTTAACATAAACAATACATTACTGTTTTCCTCTAGGTAAAGGAAAAGCTTCTTCAATTTCTGCGTCTTCCTTAACCTGGTTAGATTTTTTTAATTTTTGAAAATTTCTAACATATGATACGGTTTTCTCAAAAGCGTACACTAAAATTACAATAAAAATGACAATGGCTAGGCATATTTGAAATGTATTAAAGTGAGGCCAATGCGAGTGATCTTTAATAAAATTTATTGGCTCATTTGTCTGTAATGTTAATTTTGATAGGTTGTCTAAATTGACAGATTTTAGATTTAAATGAATCGGAAGTACATTTGACACGTTTCCTAACAATGGTGGCAAATATACGGGTTCTTCTAAAACACTACTTTCCAAATTTGTATAGGTGAAATCTTTAGTTACAAATGAACAAGAAAATGGAACAATTATTAAAAATACACCTTTCACCTTATGCATTTCTTCACTTTTGCACCTTTCATGAATTAGTGTCTCTTTGGGCATTATAGCTAAATATTTTTCATCATTAATTGTTTCTATTAAGGAGTCTGTTATATTCACTGGTATATGTCTGCATTTTGGATCACGTTTTACTTGCAATAAATTTTTGATGCAAGTATCTTGTTGATAATTGCGTTCTATATCTAGAAGTGAACAATAGTATTCCTGTTGTAACCTTTTACATTGATTTTTCAGATAATATATGTTTTCCTCCACTGTAGCAATATATGAAGTTGGGGGTATTATAATAGTGTTAGCTACCGTTGGAACAGAATATAAATGATATAAATTATAAACTAATAAATCTAATATTGGTACGTGAAGTAGGAATACCACGTGATCAGGGGTGACATAAAATTCAACGTTAATCGTTTGCGTGAATAAAATATTATCGTAATAATAAAATGTGTCTTGATTATGGTATTTGGTAAGAATTTCTTTCATAGCCGAAATTTGATTTTCTTTAATTATGCTAAGATGTAAGAAATTCATGGTAGCAAAATTTATGGCTGTTAAAATCTCATCAACAATTTGTTTAATGTCTGTACATGCTATCCGTAACATAGTTATTATATATGATATTGACACCGTCTTCTCTAAGGTGCCTACAGCAGTTTCAATTTTTCGAAAATTATCTGAAATGTTTTTAAAGGTATTTTGATAATTTTCAATTAATGCATTATTTATGGATAATTGTTTGTTATAGTTTGTAATAATATTTTCCTCGTTTATTTTTAAATCTGAAATGGCTTTATCATATTTTTCCCCATCTGTTGAGTCGAGAGTGCCCGATACAAATTTAAAAATCGAACCTAATGCGTTAATTAGTCCGCGTTTGTTTTTGGTCGGTGTCTCGTGAAGAATGTCAGGGTGAATAATTTTTAAATTATTTTTTAGTTGTGTAATTTCTTGCTCTAAAACCGTCAGTTCCAGAGTCGTTCTTGGATTGCCTAGATCTGAATTTATTTTAGTTAAACTGCGTACATTTTCGTTTAATTTGATAACATATTCCCTAAGAGGTTTAAATGAATAATTATGAATAAAAGTGTGGGTAGATTTTTGAATACGTACAGGTCCTAACTTTAATGGTAGTATCCCTGGATTATTATGCAAGCTTTTGATTTCTACTCTTTGGGCGTGTACACACATCTGACTAATTATGTGGACTAAAAGAAGTACTAGGAATGGCTTCATCTGTAACAAAGCATTTGGTTAATTGGGACTTCCTGACTGGTTTTATTTCTTGTTTATGATATACTTTTGACTTCTGTGTTACGACTTTATCGTCTAAATTTTCTTTTATTAATTCTTGCCTGAAATGAGGGGTTCTTTTATCTCTACCACGGTTCTGTACATAAATCGGTACATTGGAAGGAATAACCGGAAAATCTGCACGACTTTGATTTTGATAGAGGTTATGTTTTTCTTTATTCTCTAATTCACGATTATGGACTAATTCATAAAGGGCTTTAATACGATCGTATAATTCACTTGTATACTGATGGTAATAATTTTCGTCAAATATTTCTAACATATCGTGAGTTTCAAGATGACCAAAAAGTAACTCTACGGGTTTAAATTTAGTTTGAGAATGTATAGTCCTGTTATATATTATGACTGCGTTTTGAAAAGGGTTCATCATTAAAAATTTGTTTTTTTGCTGCAAATATGGTTTTTACAATTTCAATTATTGTGCCATGGGCACGCTCAATTTGTCCATTGCTGTTTGGGTGATTTGGAGTAATCAGATGATGCTGCACTTTGTGCATTCGCAACATATCTTTGAATAACGACACATCAAATTGATTGTCGGATATAATTAATTTTGGCATTTTATAACGTGAAAATAAATTGAGATATGCTTCGACGATGTCTGGTATGTTCATGGAATTTAGGGGTTCATACATAAAGTATTTCGAAAAAGAATCAATTGCAGTTAAATATTTACGTGAGGCCATGGAAAAAATATCTATAAAAACAGTTTGGAAAGGTTCTTTATCAGTAGGTGTTAATTTTAATTTGTACTGTACTGGGTGTCTTTCATATTTAGCCTGTTGACAGGTAACACATTCGTCTACAAATTTTTGAGAATCCCTCGTAATATTTGGCCAGTAATATTTACGTGAAATTTCGGTTGCTAATGTTTGTGCACCGCGATGGCCAGGGTTATGCAATTCTTTTAAAATATTTCTTTGAATTATTTCATCGGTAACGTCTTCTAAATTTTGAGTACAATATGCGAATTTAAGCGAGCTATCAAAGGTTTGCTGTATTATGCGAGCTATAATTTCATAAAAGTCTCTATTTTTACAATATATCGCATTTATACTATTAGGGGTTACATATTCTCGTAATATATTACTAATTTCGCTTTCATAATTTCTTTCAGTGATATGTATTAAATATTTTCTTTTACCAAAAGGGGTGGATGCGATTAGGTTAGGCGTGCTAAAGAGTGAAAATATAAATTGACTTTTAAAGGTATTGATAGGCTTATCAGTAATAGGCAAGGTTGCACTAACATTTTCTGATTGTGAATGCTGCGTAATAGTAGTCGTAGGTGGTTTAATTTGGATATCAGATACAATATTTATTTTATTTTTCTGTGTGTTTATGTTGGCATCTGATGTATGAGGAACTACAGGGTGATCTACAAAAGAGGTGTCAGGTAAAAAGAAATCTAAATCAGAAGGGTTAATTGGTTCTCTTTCATTTATGTCTCCCGGGTGATTAAACATTGATAATAAATCGTCAGCGGTTTCCACCGGATAAGCTTCTAGTCTTGACAGAAAATCCGCGTTAGTATTATATTTACCTTTCTTGTAAATAATTTTATAATCAAACTCCTCGAGTTTGAGACGCCATCTAATTAATTTAGAATTTGGTTCTTTCAAGCTGAAAAGCCACTGTAATGGTTTATGATCACTTATGACATTAAATTGTCTACCATAAATATACGGTCTGAAAATTTTAGTTGCCCAAATTATTGCCAAACATTCCTTTTCTACCGTTGAGTAATTTTGTTCATGATTATTGAGTGTGCGACTAATAAACATTATAGGTTTATCCTTTCCAATTTCGCCCTGTGACAAAATTGCTCCTAAACCCACGTTTGACGCGTCTGTAGTGACATTGAAAGGTTTAGTAAAATCTGGATACGATAAAATTGGTGGATTAGATATTGCACGTTTAATAATTTTAACCGAGTTAACAAATTCTGGGGTATGAGCGACCTGACTATTTTTCTTTAAACAAAGCGTTAATGGTTTTGTAATAGTGGCAAATCCTTTAATGAACTTCCTGTAATAACCTGCAAGTCCTAAAAAGGCTTTTATTTGTTTTTGTGTTGTGGGTATTGGAATATTCTGTATTTTCTCCACTAATTTTGGGTTCGGTTTTACTCCGCCCACTGTGACAATATGGCCCAGATACTCGATCTCACGGAGACAAAATTCCGATTTCTCTAGTTGGACCTTAAAGCGATGTTGTCTAAGACGTTGAAAAACTGTTTCTATATTCTGTAAATGTTCGTCGAAAGTTTTACCTAGTATAATAATATCGTCTAGATAAACCAAACATATTTTATTTACTAGTCCTTGTAGCACATTTTGCATGACTCTAGAGAAAATTGCCGGACCTGACCTAACTCCGAACGGCATCCTCAGGAAGCAGTAGTGGGAGTTACCAGCTGTAAACGCCGTTTTATATCTATCAGCTGGATCGATTTCGATTTGATGATAACCGCTTTTTAAGTCGAGTTTAGAAAAATAACTCGAATTGCCTAGAGAATCCAAAACATCGGTAATATTCGGGATAGGATATTTATCCTCGATGGTTTTTTCATTTAATTTTCTAAAGTCAACGACTAATCTCCACGTTTTTTTACCATCTTTGTTCGGTTTCTTCGGAACCAAAAAAATTGGACTGTTAAAAGGGCTTTCGCTTTCAGTAATAATATTTTGTCGCTTTAATTCTGCTATTTGTCTATCAATTTCCTCTCTCTGAAAGTAAGGGAAACGATATGGCTTTGAATAAACTGGTTCGTCAGACTTTAAAGGAATTTTATGTTTCATTGTGTGTGTAAAGGTCAGTACATCATTATGGTGATAAAAAATATCGTTATAGTTATTACATAAGTTCTGTACTAAGTGTTTTTTATCTAAAGGTAGATGTTTAATATCAAGTTTTAGATTGTTATGTTTCGTTGCTATTTCTTCACTCTTAAGAGCATTACAGATATCAGTTTCATTAAAATTTACGTGCTGTGCTTGTATCGTAGGTATACAATTACTAGCAAACTTATCATCACCTAAGTTATTAAATTTCCTAACTGCCGGTATCTGACATGCATAGTTATTTGCAACAGTCAGTGTATTTGGTATTAAATAATTTTCTACACGTTGTTTGGGAACAAACACTGTGCCTTTTTTTATCTTAACTTTACCCGTTATCACTGTGCTCGGTTCAGGTTTCAAGACGTTTATGTTGTTACATAAAGTCGAGCTATCATAACGACTAAGAGAATAATTTATATTATTTAAAGTAATTATGCCTGATTTATAATTAAACACTGCACCCATTTGTTCTAAACTATCTGTACCTAAAAGGGCGTCAAAATGTTCATGAAATTTTACTACAAAAAATTTTAAGTATTGATTTTCTTTAAATAAGTCTATTTCAGCTGCTTTATTGTGTTTAGATTGAGTCATGATTGTTCTTAATAAGAATTTTTGGTTATATACGCAATCTGAAAAATAAAAGTCTGCAGTCTCTGGATTAATCAGAGAATGCGTCGCGCCTGTGTCCACTAAAATTTTTAATACCTCGTTTCCATCTTCTAAAATTAAACAAGGAAGACAAGATTGGTAGTTTTCGTTTTTTATTGATTTTCCGAGGCAGGTAGATGAAAATTTTGTATACTGTTACAAATTTTCTGAGTATCGTAGTTATTATCCTGAGTATCAATCTTTTCTGAAAAATATTGATCGGGGTTAAACGCATAATTTTCGTCTATTTGACGTTCAAACTGTTCAGCATCAAAATCAATATTTTGTTCTCGATTAGCCTGGTAATTGTCGAAATAGTTATTGTCGTAATTTGTTTCGTCATTTTCTGGTGGATTTTCTAAATATGTTACTTCTGTTTGATTTGCATTTGGCTGTCGCCAATTCCTAAAAGCAGTTCTCTGATAATTTACTGTGCCAGAGTTATTGCCAGACGGTTGGCGATTATTACTGGTATTGGGTGGAAATTGATTGACTGGTCTTTGATTAGAATTTGAGGGTAACTGATATCTAGGACTTCTTTGATTATTGAATGCATTTGGTGGACGTGAATAAAATTGTTGTGGCCTATTTTGTTCGACCCGTGAAGGGTAATAATTGAAACGGGGTTGACGTAAAATTGGCATAAAATTATTTTTAGGAAAGTTTGGTGGAGGTTTAGAGGTATTTTCGGGTTTTAATTTGTCCGTCGGATGTCTAGCTACGTACGTCAATACTGTATTAGTTGCATCGGACAATGTTTTAGGTTCTTTAACGTCCAAAATTGTTTGTAAAATTGAGGGGCAATTATTATATAGTACCTCTAGTGCGGTTTGTTCATTAATTTCCCTATAAACCACCTTCTGGTCCGCTGTTATACCATGGTCCATAACAATTTTAACGTTAAGCTGTGTCATAACGCTTTTTATGCGTTCAATAAAATCGTTAAAACTTTCGTTTGATTTAATTTTTAAATTTTTAAATTGATTCGCTAAAACTTTTCGGTCTGTAAGGTCACCAAATTTATTTCGTAGAGATTCTTTAAGAGAAACCCAATCTTCAAGATCAGGTCTACAAATCATAAAATCTTCAGCTTCACCTACTAATTTGCTACATATTAAATTAAAAATATAACTATTTAAGGTAACGTCTTCTGACGTTCCGTACCTTTGATAAAACACGTCGACTTTGGAAATAAAAGCCTCCAAAGCTGCGGCTTTGCCATTAAATTTTGGCAAAATTTCGCCATAATTTTTGGCACTTATAATTAATTGTTCAGTACTAGGCCTGGCTTGTGCATTTTCTGCGGCCTGTGCTCTAGTATTATTAGCAGGCATATTTAAATTAGTATTTGACAAGGTATTTTCGAAAAAATCGTTCAAACTTATTGAATTTAGTGAGTTGTTTAATTCGTCAAATTGTAGTATTTCTACTTCACTGTCTATTTCGGTATTCATATATTAAATAAAACAGATATCACTCTTATAAGGTAAGATGATGCAATATTACATTTGATGATAAAATTTAAAAATAAACCAATAATAAAAATGTTGCTTAAATTTTATATATCATGTACATGTATTAATATTTCAGTAGTTTATGAATATTTAAATATTTACTTAGAAAATTAGAAAAATATTTAAACGTAAAAAGAGATAATTCACAAATATTGGTTGCAAATACATATATCAATAAATTAAAAAACTTACATTGACGACCGCAGTTAAGCCACTATATTGACTAGGTGTTCCTGGGGTTGCGTTCAATGGGGTTGTATCTGCTGGTGTGGCGACCACAGTTACGCCGTGAAGACGATGTTTTCCTGGGGTTGCGCCTGATGAGATGACGACCACAGTTATGCCGTGAAGGCAGGGTATTCCTGAGGTTGCGTCTGCTAAGCTGGGGCGACCACAGTTACGCCGTGAAGACGATGTTTTCCTGGGGTTGCGCCTGTTGAAGGGACGACCACAGTTATGTCGTGAAGACAGGGTATTCCTGGGGTTGCGTCTAATGAAGCACTTGTACTTATGACGTAAGTATAGCTGTAGCACTTCGCACTTATGAACTAAGTGTAGATTCGTCGGACCTTTCTTGCGGCTTTTCTGCACGGTTCACTCCCGAATTTTGCAAGGGCCAAAAGCAAGAAAATCATCCGTTACCAACTGCGCCAGTAAAGATGTTACTACCCTTGTCCGAATTTTTTAAAGGGTTTCTTAAGCAATTACGGAACAAGGGGGTTGGGTACTGCCCACTAGTAATACACTATGTGCGTTAACTAAACGTTTATTATGAGACTAGTACAACAACAACGGTTAAACAATGTAATTACATACTTTTATAAGCTCGGAACCAAGCCACGCTACACCAAGGCATTATGGGAGCCGAGACTATGATGTAATGTGTGGGAAGTGTCATCGTTGCATTTTATTTTATAAACTACACATTATCGTGTCGGATGACTATAGAGGTATATTAGATTAAATTGTACGTGCAATAATACAATGCCAGAAAATGGACTAACCTAAAACATGATCAATATTGCTAAGATGGGTGGTGAAGATTTGCTAAATGAACTGTGTGCTGATAACTGAAACAAATGTACATATAAAGCAATCAAAATTATCCATATAAGGTTACCACTGAGTTGAAATGGATGTTTAAAGATAACACAGACTATTATGACATCAAAGAGAATTCTGAAAGTGGCCGCGCCACAAGTAAATACTATGTATGAATGGACGTTCAGTCTGTCGGTGGGATAGTGTTTGGGTCACGTATTACAACCATTCTGATAATCCGGTCATAAAACTTGTCCTATTGCAAGAGAACCATAATTTCAACTTTCTATCGAAGTAGGTAGTATTTGAAAGTTTTAAATAGATAGGTAAGGCATTATAGATTTTAGAACCCAGAAATGAGATATGTTGCTGCCCAACGGTATTTCTTTTATAGGGCGTGCACAAATTGCAATTTAAAGCTGCTCTAGTATTTTTACCATGAAGTAAATTGTTTCACAGATGTCGTTTTGTGTGTATATTTGAGAACAACGCAAATAATTATCTAATGGTCAATATATCACTGTCACTGAATACCAAATGGGAATGATAATAATCGAGGCATTCCTAATATAACTTTTATGATCCATTTTTGTGTGACCGATAAATTAACGAATCTTTCTTTATATACAGCTCCCCAAGTTAAAATTCCATATGTTAGAATTGGTTGAACTAATGACTTGAAAACAACCTTTAAAAATTTTAATTGTAAACATTTTTTTATCTGTTTAAATTTATATATAGTTTTCCTTAGTTTATTGTTCATATAACCAATGTGTATAGTCCATTTAAGCTGATTATCTATGAAAATGCCTAAATATTTTACATTATTTACACTAGATATAGTAGAACTACATTTACAAATAGCACTATTAGGGCAATCATAAATTATCAAATGATACAAATTTGGTAATTTCGCAATAGTAGAACTGGAGGTTATGAATTTAGTTTTTGAGAGATTAAGACTAAGTTAGTTTTTACGTAACCAAAAGCAAATTTTTGACAATCCTTCAGAAGAGAGGCAATAACATTATCCCAAGCATCTGAGGTGAAAATAAGAGCGGTATCATCTACGTATCAAACTGTCTTGCCGTTGATATAGTTATTGTGTATATCGTTTATGTAAATCAAGAACAAAATTGGACCGAGTACCGTTCCCTGTGGAACTCCGGAGGTTACTTCTTTATATTTACTAAGTGCTGCACACACACGAACCTTTTGTTTACGACCACAGAGATATGACTTGAACAGAATTAGAGCAGTACCACTGACATCAATTTTTTTCTAATTTCAACAGCAAAATACTGTGTGACACAGTGTCAAAAGCCTTGGCTAAGTCAAGGAAAATACTTTTTTTTTAAATACATTTTTTATTTTTGTTGATGGAATCGTATATTTATTCCGTTACACTGTTTGGTTTCCTTATTACAGAACTCATCAATACACCTTGGAAAAGGTGCAACACAAGTTCTTGAGGTTTTGTGCCTTTAAAATGAATGTGAGGGTATCGGATAACAATTATACAGATCTAGAACATAGTCTCTCTTTGTGTACATGAGACAAACAGGGTCTGTGGTTTGTATTCAAGATTATTAATGGAATTGTTGACTGTAGTCAACTTTTAGAACTAGTTTTGATTAATGTGCCATCAAGGAATTTGAGGAATATAAGGTGTTTAGTGTAGCTTTTCAGGGAAGTAATTATGGAGCGAGCTGTCCTATTGATCGTTATCTGAAGGTTATAAATGATTATTCTATGGAAGTTTTCGGAATATCACTACCTCAGTTTAAAAGATCCCTGTGTTTCATTGTAGATTTTATCGTGCTCACTTGGAGTTTTGGTTCCTATTGCCCTGTTGATTTTCGTTTAAGACTGACTGTTATTTTTAAATTTGCGTTTGTTTTCTTGTTAATTTCTTACATGATTTGACGTCTAAGCGTATACCTTATCTCAGTATTATAATTGTATGTCATTTTGTAACATCTAATGGGGTATTCCCGTAAATAAATAAATAAATATTTTTAGTTAACTTTCAGAAGCACGAGCTGCTCAAAATGTTTGTCACATAATACATATCTTCAAGGAGCGTTTACAATTTCTGCAAATGAAAATAGCCGCTCTTCGGGGGCCGATCAAAGCAGACATGCGTTGTATTTTATAAATAAATTTATCCCTAAAATCAAATCAGGTTTATCGTTTTATTTTCTCCGTAAACTATCAGTAAGGTCCTTAATTTTTTTGTCGAAACTTTAGGTTTAGTAGTTCCGGTGATAAGGGAATGGGGGGTGGTGATGGTCGATTTTCGTATATATAATTTAATATCTTTTAAACTACACATTTTTAACATTGTGAGATGTACGACAGGGTCTCCATCTCTGTGCGGAACCAGGTAGCATGTTGTCACGACAGCTCCAAATAACACAAAATGTTATAGGATAGAGACTGTGTACAACCAACTAACAATTTTGTAAATTGTCAGCCCTGGCCCATTTATTCCCTAATAAAGGGACAATGTATGTAAGTCTAGATGTATTCTCACCATAATTAGAACCGCAGACCGGTTTCGCTCTAATTAGAGCTCATAAGTACGGTATACTAATTACCATAGCCGTATTAATTTATAGGTGTGTTCTATAAAGTAATACGGCTATGGTAGCCAGCCTCCTAGAACATTGTGAGATGTACGACCGAGATGGAGACCCTGTCGTACATCTCACAATGTTATAAGAGGCCCGCTACCATAGCTGTATTACTTTATAGGTGTATTCTCGCTGTGATTAGAATAGCGTACTGATGAGCTCTAATTAGAGCGAAACCGGTCTGGGGTTCTAATTATGCTGATAATACATCTACCCTTATATACATTTTAAAATCTTAAAAATGGTCTGTTTGTATCCATCATAACGAACCCTTGATACGCCACATGTAAGACTAGATGCATTTGCACCATAATAAGAAACGCATACTGGTTTTGCTCTCATTAGAACTCAGCACTATCCTTCTCCCTGGTTTTGGTTCACCGATATTTGGCATCAGACGCCCTAGCTTCGCAACCATCATGTCTGCTTCTGCCACTACTCTTTCTATGTGCACACCCATGTTAATGTTGTTCTACTTGTATGCCGAGGTAATTCAGGCTTGTCTGCGACTGAATTTCTGCATTTCGCACCTTTACGGTTGCTGTTCTCAGTGTTCTTCGTCCCACTAGCACTATACTTTCAGTGTAGTGAGACGCGAGTTGTAGACCACTTTTGCCATCCAGTTTTCCACCCTTGCCACTGACCAGTTGATATTATCTTCTATGTCAGCCTTATTTCCTCCGCTTACAGCCAGCGCCAAATCATCTGCATACCCTATAAGAACCGTCTTGTTTACGGATTCCACAATAAAAACCTTATCGTAATACAAGTTCCACAGTGTTGGTACTAGGATTGGCCCCTGAGGTACACCTCGAGTACGACTTCAGAAGTAGTGCAATTACTTTGAAAGTAGTTTAATTACTAGAAGACCAGTTAAACTACTAGAAGAGAATTTAACTACTACAATACGGTGAAAACCTTATCAATTACTGCGTACAGAAAATAATTGAACTACAGTAATTTAATTCCCTTTTCAATTACTTTAGTAAAATTACTTGACAGCTCCGCACACACACACAGACAGATATATATATATATATATATATATATATATATATATATATATATATGGGTTTGGGTTCTATCTAACTTATATATATATATATATATATATATATATATATATATATATATATATATATATATATATATATATTTATCTGCATGACAGCAACAACAACAACAATAATCAAACAAATAAATGAATTTAATTTCTAAAAATATTATATAGGACATAAAACATAGCTTACATTTCCGTTAGCTCAATATTTTCTTTGGTCATCTTAGGTTCTTCAGTTTCAGGATACATTAGTTTACTGTAGCATAGGGCTGCCGGAGCAGACATTATGCTTGCTGTAATCAAATCCCTGGGATTTGCTCCAAAAATTATGTATGCCGCCAAAACAGTACCTACAATAACATGTTTGTTTAAAAGGGATTTCAAAGACATGTTGCTTAGATATACACGGGAGATTCATTTAAAAAACCTGAATATAGCACAGAGACACTTAATAAAAATATTTTTGTGTAAACCATATATCTACCCCAACTGATGCGCCCTAAGTGGAACCGAAGGGGTATGCTTGCATCAAATAGCGTCGGGGTAAGTGTAACCGATGAGCATAGCTATTAATAATGCTATATTGGTGTATTGCAGAATATGGTTCGCAATTATAGGCGAAAAACCGCACCCCCATCCTACTTCCGTGCAGATTTACCAAATGCACTGAAAGCTGTAAAAAATGGTGAGGTAACGATATACCGTGCAGCAAAGCTATACAAAATCTCAAACCAACTCTTCACAAACATAAAGAGGCGTGAAGGGCATGTCACTAAGCTGACCCACTGTTCTGTCAGTTGAAGGAAAATGAATTGCCGTAGTCCTTACCGCTATGGAAATAGTGCTGCAAATTGAATCATAACTTCCACATAGCTGTGATAATATACTCTCCTCGCAGAAAGGCATTCCCATGAAACGAATTTAGGGTCCATGACTTGGTCGTAAAGAAAATATTTGTATTCCTGTAACCATAAACTTCTGGAACGTTATATTACTCGAGTTTTAACGAAAAAATGTCAACTTTTAACAAATCACCCCTCATTTATTCCCTACCCCTTAAAGTGATCTTACCCAAAAACAATTCGAAGCGTTCCTTTGTCAGGTGCTAAGTGGATACCAAACTTGAAGATGATATCTCAATTCGTTCGAGAGTTATTGCGCCTACTAACAGACAGACGTACAGGCTGACAGACAAAAAAAATTCGTTCCAGAATCAGGTTTTCTATATGCCTTGAAACTGTTGACGCCGTTTTCGCAAAAAAAAATATTCAATATTTCTGTCACCGATATTCAACCCCCCACACATTCAACGCCTAATTTAATTTCAGCACATTATACCAGACGTTTGGTGAAATACAAAGTGTTCTAATAAACGAACCCTAAAGCGCCATATTACCCGAGTTTTAACGAAAAAATATCAATTGTGACCAAATCATCCCCATTCATCCCCTACCCCCTGGACCCATTTTACCTAAAAACGATCGGAACCGTTCGCTTGTCGAGTGCTAATTGCACACCCAATTTGAGGACGATATCTCAATTCGTTCTAAAGTTATCGTGGCTAGACAGACATACGTACAGACATACAGACATACGTACAGACCGACAGACATAAAAAAAAACATTCGTTCTCAAATTATGTTTTCTATATGTTTTGACACTTTTACGACTTTTAAGCAAAAAAAAAATTGTCGCCGATGGGGTTTGGCCTCTCCAAGAGACGATAGGTCGATAAGTTTGGGGAAACCACATAGTAATACCTTTTAAAGACGAAGTCCCAGGTGATGATTTCTTTGTCAGTTTTAGAAAAACTCACAAGTTGACCCCAAAAAACCACAACCTGTCGAAGCTGCCAGAAAAAAAGATAAACCCTTTCATAATCCATAAATATTTCAAGCTTCTAAAACAAGTTACTACCGATAGTGTCCCAACACAGACATGGAACCTTTACGAAACTAGTTTTTGTTTAGATCCTAGTCGAGTGAAAGTCCTTAGATTGAGAGGAGAGCCTTGTCAGAGAGCAACTACTGGTCTCGGTAAAGAAAACATAACGGTATTATTGGCAGCGAATGCTGCTGACGAAAAGTGCCTCTGTTAACAGTGTTCAGTAATAAAAATGTGACTGCTGGATGTCACCTGATCCTACCGTATTTGAAGCCATTACTTATGCTGCAACAAAAAACGGATGGATGGAAGACAATACGTTTACCAATTATTTCTCAAGAATTTTTTTGCGAAATATTGACCCTTAAAGACCAACTGTCTTAATATATGAGGGCCATGCTTCCCATATTGGTTTAGCTCTTGTCCAAAAAGCAAGAGATGAAGGTACCACAATACTGAAATTACCATCATGTACCAGTTATGTCCTGAAACCACTAGATCTGAGTGTTTTTAGGGCTATGAACATAAAGTGGAATGGGGATGTGATTAAATGGCAGAGACAAAGTTATGGCAAAAAATTACCAAAATCAGTTTTTTTTTCAAACATGGTTGCTTGGAAAACCTCAATCCTGGCGTGATAAAGAGCACTTTTGAAAAATGTGAAATTTTCCCTTATTCTGACAGAGTGGTTACACATTTTTTTTTGCGATTTGAAGGGATTCATCCTTATGGACTTTTTGCAGAAAGGGCAGATTCGACAATAAATGGAAGGAAACACGGCCCCATTTGGCTAAGAAAAAGTGCTGTTTCACTACGATAACACACCAGCACCATCATCCTTGCTTGTCGCGGCCAAATTGGCTAAACTTGCCAACGAATTGCTTCCGCACGCAAAGTTCGGGCCCGACCTGGTTCCCTGCGATTTTTGTCTGTTTCCTAACATGAAAACATGATTCGGGAAAAATTCAGCTCAAACGAGGAATTTATGGCCGAGACAAAAGCGTATTTTGAAGGTTTGACAAATAGTATTTTTGGAGGGATTCGTTTTACGTCGTTTCACTCACCGTCGCGATTGTTAGATCCCTAACTAGGAAGTTAAGCGGGCCCTTGTTGTAGACCCTTCCTCTGATGCTTTGGCGGTAGTTTTAGTCAAGTTTAGGGTTTAACAGTATGATTTTTAGCTAATTTTCGTAGAAAAAATTCGTTCATGAAGAGACATAAAGATTTCGTCAAATGAGCGAAAAGTAGGCACCCTAGAATCCATATGCAGGTTTACATACAGTTTTTATCTGTTTACGTATATACAGGGTGACGCATTTCTACGGTAAAGCTCAATATAATTGTTATTATATAAGATACGAGAAAAAACCGTACACGTTAATTATAGGGTGTCTTGAGCTGCATATAATAAAATTATTTTGACAATCACAGGGTAGTCCATAAGTCGTTGGTGATACCTACAATTTTTTTTCGAACACCCTTATATTATTGCATGTTTGCATTTTTTATCGAAATATGATGCATGTTTGTAAGAAAAAATCAGGACGCAGTAAGTGCGCTTTGGTAGCGATTTTTCATTAAATGCTTCAAATTTCAATAACTCAATTTGATATTAACCCACGGTTTGTTGGCTAGGAAACCAGTTTTCTCGGAAACATTTAAAGTTTATTTTCGTAAAATTGTACCGTCAATAAATATGACTGTATTTGATTTTTAGTGAATTTTCTTTAAAAACATTCACTAATGAGGAGATCTCGACTTTTAAATTTCTTCAAATGAGCGCTAATTAGGCCCTCCCAGAACACATATCCGGGGTCAGTTTCAATTTTTATATGTTTATATATATATATATATATATATATATATATATATATATATATATATATATATATATATATATATATATATATATATATATATATATATATGTATCAACCGATAACTCAAAAAATAATGGGCCGATTTTGATTAAATTTGGTGAATACCTTCCTTCTGCAAATGGCTTGGATAAGTACGTAGGCCACAGAAATCGGTCTAGGTTTCCCCGGAAAATGTTGTGCTTTCTTTCGAAAAAAATTTATATCACCGGAATTAACAAAGTAAGGGCAACCAAATTTCGTACGCGGGTTTACATCCTTATAGGTAAGTTACCTACCAAAATTTAGCTCTAGCTCTGTAGGTCAAAAGACGAAAAAAGTTATAGGCATTTAAAGAAAAATAAATTGGGGTTTTCCACAAAACGTCAAAGTTGCGATTTAAACGTCAAAATTGGCAACATTTAGGCAAAGAACTTGAATCTAATACGGGCTATGGAAATAAAATGTCTCAAGAAGAATGTTTTACAATTCCTGAAGTCTTAGTTTCAACCGTCATTGTCCTTCATTTTAATAAAATATTTCCAGAAAATTCATTTCAAATAAACCCTTTCTATGATGCTTGGCAGTAGCCTTAGCTATAGAGTTTATCGTTTAATGGTATATAATATTTGTAGAATTTTCGTAAAAAAATCAACAAAGCTCAATATATCTGTTATTATAAAAGATATGAAAAAAATTGTATATAATAATTATAGGGTGTCTTGAGCTACATCTTAAAAAATATTTCTACAATTACAGGCGGGCCCATAAGTCGTTGGTGATACAAATTTTCTTTTTTTTTTAAATCAAACACGCCTTATGTTATTGCATTTTCCATCGAAATATAATCCATGTTTGTAAGAAAAAAAATTCTGGACGCAGTAAGTGCGTTATGGTAGCGAATTTTGATTAAATGCCTCATATTTGAATAGCTCAATTTGCTATTAACCTATAAGGTTGACCAAGAAACGAGTTTTTTCGGGAACACTTTGAGTTTACTTTCGGAAATTTTTGTACATTTTCAAACAATAAAGTTATTTTGATGAAACATGGCACATTGTTTTTACTATATATGTTATACTGGTAACCAAATTTGATGCCTGCTTTCTAAAAAAAAAACACACATTATTGCTATTAAAAAATATTTTTATCACTACCATAACGCACTTGCTGCGTCCAGAGTTTTTTATAATATTTTTGCTTTAACTTACTAATGATATACGGTAAATGACTGTAATTATATGACCGCTTATTTATAGTTTTAGGTATACATTGTAAGCAGACTAAAGTTACCTGATACCGTAGCGAATCCAGATGTCATAATGGAGTGTAGCTCAGAGTCTGTTAAATACTTGAGGTATGGTTTGAGCAGTAGTGGTGCTTCAGTCTAAAATATGAAACAAAAGTTAGATTTTATAAAAGCATGTAATATTCTTGTGTGTGTTTTGTTTCTTTAACGTCTGCCTATCTCCGCGACTATGACCAATCACCGACGCCAGGGAGCAGTTTCACCTCACTATCCTGGAAATTTTGCCGAACCCTGTTTTTCTGTAAGGAGGGTAGGGATCTTTAACGTGCCGAACATCGCATGGACACGGGACCGACGGCTTTACGACCCCTCCGAAGGGCGGAACGTGCAGACATTCAACTTGCTCAACTACAATGCCAGAACCTCGGTTGATGTTAATGTCACAGTTTGTACTGAAAAAGTGTAGGAGAACCCTGGAATCGAAGCCGGTACCCTTCGGTTCAGAGGCACACGTTCTTGCCCCTGAACCACCGAGGCTCTAATAATATTCTTAATAATTATGTTATTATGATTGTAATTTTGCACTACACTAGATACAGAGAAAGTGTGTCGTTGCTTTTGTCAAACTGATATTACTTAGTGATACAACATTATCAAAATGCCCTTTTTAAGCAAGTCCAAGTTTATTCACTATCTGAAAACTGGAACCTGTGATGAGTACTAATAAGTACACTTGGAGAATCCAAATCGCCATAACATATATTTTAAAAAGCCCTTACGATCGTTTTACTGACCACATCAGAATCATCAGAGGATGAAAAATTCTAAATTAAATTAGCAGCTATGTACTGTGTCCCTATATTAGGGTAGAAATGGGCCAAGGCTGACAATTTTGTTAATTGTTAGTTGGTTGTATACAGTATCTGTTTTTTAACACTTTGTGATATTTGAAGCTGGCGTGACAACATACTACCTGGTTCCGTAACTAGGTAGCGGCACGTTGCTTTGTGTCTCACCAGTCACTTAGTGTTGGAAGGCTGGCTACCATAGCCGTATTACTTTATCGGTATATTTTAGCTGCAATTAGTATGCTGTACTGACGAGCTGTAATTAGAGCGAAACCGGTCTACGGTCTCATTGTTGTGAGAATGCATCTAGCCTTACATACTTTGTCCCTATATTAGGGTAGAAATGGGCCAGGGCTGACAATTTTCTAAATTGTTGGTTGTATATAGTCTCTATTTTTTAGCACTTTGTGTTATTTGGAGCTGGCGTGACAACATACTACCTGGTTCTGCAACTAGGTGGCGGCACGTTGCTTCGTGTCTCACCACTCACTTAGTGTTGAAAGGCTGGCTATCATAGCCGTATTGCTTTATAGGTGTATTTTCGCTTACGCCAGATTTCAAGAACACGAAAACACACTGTTACAAGAAATAGCAAGTTATGACGAAAATACAGAATTTAAGCACAAAAGACCAAAGACATGCATGAGATAGATATATGAACATAACATTGGCATAAATGTCATACACAACAATACCACCGCCATTATATAAAACCAAAAATTAGACAGCTGAACGGGCTCAAAGACATTAGTCTGGCCTAGGAATTCCATACTGTTACTTGACTACTACTTGACTTGTATTTTCGCTACAATTAGTATGCTGTACTGACGAGCTCTAATTAGAGCGAAACTGGTCTACGGTTCTAATTGTTGTGAGAATGGATTTAGCCTTAAATTTCTGTTTTCTTAAATGTATATTGTATTAAATTATAGAGAATTAATAATTGTTTGAGACACAAAAATAATAAATAATATGATTATCCCTTAAAAAGAAACAGTAAAACAATGAGTAACAGAAGATAAAAAAAATCTAATTACCTGTCCTAAAAATATATTTGCAGCACTGTTAACACTTTCACATATTGTCGTGCCCATTATCCATTGCAAAAATGAACCCAAAGATCCCACTATAGTTTGCATGATTCCATAATAGTACAAAATGTTAATAAAGAAGCTTAGAAAAAATATTGTCGTCAATGCCTGTAAAAATTTAGAGTATTATGATACCTAGCCATTAAATAAAATAAAAAAAAATTATTAAGAATAATTGGTGCGACCAAAAATATCTATGTTCACACTTGGTGGTGGCGAATAAAGATGTAAAAATTTAAAATGAAAACAGTTATGATTTAGCAAGTGTGTTATGGTAGATAGTTTTAATACAACATAAGTCACTTTATGCTGTGATTTAGCAAAAAAAGATTTGGTATATCTCGTTTTGAAAATAAAATTAAAAAGGAGATAAATAGTATATGTAAGGTAGTTGCGCCATATATTGACACCACCCCAGCTATTGACATACTTTGGTTTCAAATGCATTTAATAAGAAATCTGTAATATATAAGGAAACTCTAGCTGGTTGCTGTGCCATCTGTGGGCACTTTGCTAAAGTATAAGAATAAATATGGTGGATTAAGTGAAGTTCAACAATTTTAAAACTTTCTTGAAAGGACAGTGTTGTACGCAAGTGTGATCTAGGTGGAATGCTAACAGGCAAGGTTATGGACTGTTATGATTTTATATTATTAATTGAATTAAAATTATAAGCTGTATATCATATATTGCATATTATATGTATTCGAAAGACTTTACTTTTACTCTTTTTTTCATGAAAATAATAGTTGTTGCATAGAAAAACGTGAACACATATGTGTCAATAACTGAAACACATAAAAATGTATGCTGCTGTAGTTATTGACAAACGTGCCAATAGCTACAGCAAAGACACATTTGTTTTTTCCTTTTCTCATCCTATTCATTCTATAGAAATGACGTAATGCTTTTGTAACTAATCTCGAAAAGCATCACCAGTAAATGTATCAGTTATTGATACCGCATATTCACAACAAATTTCTGATATTACAAACAAATCTTTTAGTGTCAACAAATGGGGCTTTGATGTGTCGGTAATTGGTACCTCTATTATTAACGCAGTGTCAATAAATGCTGCAAAGTATCCGTTGATTTTTTCGAATGTACTTTCATTAAAAAAATACTTAAATTCTTTATTAATGCTTAATCTGCTAATATTGCAAATTTTGTCTTGCTCAGTTATTGACACTACATTTTTTCAATCGTTCGTCTGTAATGTAGTCAATTTCGTATGTATCAATAATTGGTACACTTATAGGTCAATAACTGATTATGTTCTTTCCAGAACAAACCGATGGCCGCAAAAAAAAATTAATTAAACAGAAAATGACATGAAAAATGCCTTGCAGGCAATAAAGGATAGTATGTCTATAAAAGGTGCCAGCAATTTGTATAAAGTCCCAAGAACAACTCTGCTTTATAGATATAGAGGAAAAACACCATTAGAGAGAAAAATTGGCCCGGGCAGCGTTTCGACAACAGATGAAGAACACATTCTGGTGCAGTGGATCTTCCATACAACAGAATATGGATTCCCGACCACCAAAACTCAACTACTGAACAGTGTGAAAATGCTAATAACAAATTTAAAAAGAGAGACCCCATTCACAAATGGCCCTTCTGGAAGGCAATTGTATAAAGCATTCATGTGAAGGCATCCAGAGCTAACACTTCGAGTTTCACAAAATTTAACGAATTGCAGAGCCAGTGTTAGCGGAGAAAACATCAGAAAATGGTTTCGTGAAATCAATGATTATCTGAAGGCCAATGACTATCTTGAAGTTGTTTGTGACGTCAAATGTATCTACAACTGTGACGAAACCGTTTTTTTTCTTAGTCGTAAGGAAGACAAAGTCATAGTTAAGAAAGGACAGAAAGTAATTTACAACTTCATAAATAACGACAAAAAAGAATGCCTTACTACACTGGTTATGTGTAATACCTCCGGAGATCTTCCACCTCCAATGATAGTTTTTTCTTATAAACGAGTTCCTCAAAAAGTTATTGAAAAAATTACACAAACTCGGGGAGTAGGAAGGACTGATAGCGAGTGGATGACCTGCGAGAGTTTTTACGAATATATTACTAATATAATCAATCCCTGGTTAGTAGGAAAGTCCATACCAAAGCTCATCATTTTGTTTGTGGATGGTCATACTTCACATATGTCGTTGACATTGAGTGAATTCTGTTCCAAAAATGGAATTATCCTCATAGCCCTTTTTCCAAACTCAACGCACATATTGCAACCATTGGATGTTGCTTACTTTCATCCATTGAAAAATGAATGGAAAAAGGCAGTTCATAATTGGAGAATAGAGCATAATGGTATGAGGCGCAGCAGAGATGAGTTTGCACCGATATTAAAAACAGCATTGGGAAATATGCAGAATATTAAAAGCACTTGTGAAAACGGCTGTAGAACTTGCGGACTCGTTCCATTGAATCCAGACAATATAAACTACAAGAAGATCTGTAAAGAATAGAAAATGGCGGTTAAAATTTTAGAGAATAATTCAGAAAAAGGAAACGTTTCTACTAATGAACCCAATTATCTAGACCAAATCTTAAAATATTTCAGGCAAGAGATGCCAGACAAAATAAAAGACTTTGAAAAGTCTTGAGACATATGGACTGGTGATTTAGAAGACCAAAACCTTTTTTTATTTTTGGTTAAATTTAAAAAACAAAGTATTATATGGACATCATACCACAGATAACGATATAATGTATATCCCTTTAGGTGAAGATGAATTTGCTTTGTTTGACAATGAAATAGTACTTTCAAGTCAGAATGAAACTAACGTGCGGCTTCTTATAACACTAAGCCTTAATGAAAATAGTACATTTGCAGCCGAAGAAACTAGTCAAAAAAATTCAAAAAAGAATGTATTAATAACCAATATGAAAAAATGTTAAGTAATGGAAGTATTCTGGACCAGGAAAACATATCTAAACAAACTACACCTGAAAACTGAGATAAAGATAATGTCATAAATAATTTAGATGACAAACAAAAATGTTTTGATAAAGACATTAAAATTGAATGTAGAGATTGTGAGACCGAAGATGCAAACGTCGAGTCTGTTGTAGATGATGAAAATGATAAACAAGGCAAAACTGAAAATGTAGCTCTGAAAAACTCAAATAGTGACGAACTGAAATTGAACCGACCGACTGAAAACTAAACTAAAATGCTTAACCAAAGTGGAGACCAAAATCAAAACAACATCAACCAAAATAGAACTACACCAGAAAAAAGTTACAATCCGTCCGGTATGACTTCACCCAGCAAGCCTGAAAATACTAAGGCAGAAAAAGTACCAACGCCTTTTCGAAAATCATTGTTTTGCCCAGGACGATCTAAATCGAAGGTGGATGGAGTACAAAGAAGAATCCAAGAAAAAACTCCATTCGTTGTGTCAGGTGAAGCTTGGCAAACTTATTATAGAAACAAAGAAGAGGAGAAAGGGACAGGTAAAGCTAGAAAGAAAGAGGAAACGATTGGAAAAATCTGCAGCTAGACCTAATAAGCGGGCACTACAGCGCGAATCCCCAACATCAAAAGATTCTTGCAACACATCTGATGACGACAATGAAGCAGTCAGTATTTTGTTGGCATCTATGTGATCGTTGAATATAATGCCAATTTTTTTCCTCCAAAAGTTCTTCAAGCGAAAAAAAAATTGGTAATGATGACTATCAAGTGAATTCGATGGAAAAGAGCGGAATTAATTGGAAGTGGCCGAATCATCCGGATATATTATGATACTCAGACAAAGATATTGTTGACACAATAAAGCAACCAAAATTCAAAAATAAGCGGGGAAATTATGAGGTCCCGGAGATGAAAAAGTATTTTTATTAGTTATTTTTGTATATTTTATATAAATATCAGAATGTTTATTTTTCAGTTTCTACTACCTTCTCAATATTATAGAATGCAAACGTAATTTGTTCTCCTTTTATTTTAAATACCAAATTTTTACAGTAAATACGAAATTGGCCATATTAGGGTTAAAGACCTTAAGGTGTCAATAACTAGTTCAACCACCTTAAGTACCTGCTGGTATTTTCATTTTGAAAAGGTGCCACAGTTTTTCAAGGGCTTTATCAGTTTTTTGGTTTTAACGTTTGTCATTATTTCCCCTGTGGGTCCGGGGACTAACTAAAAGAATAAGCGCATGGTAACTCATGCCTGTCGTACGGGGCGACTAATCGGAGCCAAGCAGGTGGTAGTGGACTTTTTCCTTTACATGATAGTAAAGGATTTTTTCACGCCCGAGGAGGTACCACCCCTTACATCAAGGGGCCGATGAAGTATCAACGGACGTTTCCGGTTCTTGTGTATGAGTCGGTTTTCCTTATAAGGAAAAATGATGATGGCTCCTCCTTGTACAAAAGATTCCGGAGGTAGAATACCCCTCCATTCGGAATGCCGGGATTAAGATTTAGCATATCCTCGTCGAATATATGTGGCCTAAATTCTAACCTGAACTCCGTCCACTATTTCCTCCAGGCTAATAGGCTCCAACTCATCTTCCTCACCGAAACATAAATCAGTGCCAAAACAGCCACTAATCACCTTAATTTCCCGGGGTTTGAGCTCCTTACTTACTTTAGATTGCACGGAGGTGTGTGCGCATACGTCCGTAGCAATCTACCCTGCATCAGACTCCCCAATTTGTGAGCTGTAAGAAAAGACATACTTTGGATGAAACTCTCTCTCAGGGCTGCAAGTAATTCATCTGTTGCATTTACCGATCACCTTCTGACAACAACTGTGTCCAGCTCTTCGACTACCTTTCTGAAAAAAACGACCATCTAATCTCTGAATATCCTTCCTCCGAGGTCACTATTATTGGTGACTTCAATGTCCATAATAAGGAATGGCTACGATCTTCAAAAACCAATCAACAAGGGAGAACAGCGGAGGCCTTTGCAGTCAGCAATTCTTTAGCCAATATTGTTCAGCAACCTACTTACTTTCATCGCATCCCAGCACACAGCTCAAATTCCTTGGATCTCCTTCTTACTACAAAACCTGAATGCTACCAAATATCAGTCAGCGCCCTCCTTGGTCGCTCAGCCCACGGCGTGGTCACTGCTTCCTGCGCAATGCAACTCGAGGTCACACAGTCGTCACACCCACGTATCGTTTGGCACTACAACTCCGCGAACTAAGATGAAATGCGGGATTACTTTTCCTCATTTCCATGCACGTCTGTCGGCATCTCTTATCCTGACCCCTCTGATATCTCACAAACCGTCACCGAAATTATCGAAGCTGGCATGGAATTATTTATTCCACGTACACAGAAAACCTCTTCGGCCACTCAAAAACACTGGTTCTCTAAATTCTGCGACAAGGCCAGACTTGAAAAGGTCAAAGCTCACAAAACGCTTCTACACAATCCCAGTCAAGAAAACCGTCAAGCATTTAACGAAGCAAGAAACCGCTATGTCCGCATTCTTTCTGAGGCAAAAAACTCGTTTAATAACCACATCAAAAACAAAGTCATCTCAAGCTCCAACGGCAGCAAACCATTCTGGACGCTTGCTAAATCTATTGGGGAAAAATTTCTGCAAGAGCACGTTCCCACCTCTTGTCTCAGGGGATGAAATTGTTTCTACTGTCCTAGGCAAGGCTGAACTTGCCTCGTTGTTCGCCGGCAATTCTACTCTCAACCCACCTCTAAATGTTTAACCACAAATAGTCCCCAATGTCGCGCATAAAATGACGCATACCATTTGCAAAACTAAAAAGGTACGAAAGATGCTCTCTTCTCTTAATACCAGGAAAGCTTCTGGCCTTGACGAGATCCCAGCAATTGATCTAAAAAAATGCGCACCAGAACTTGCTCTTGTCCCGACTCGTTTGTTTCAGACATCTTAAAATAGAGGCTTATTCCCTAGTAACTGGAAAACTGCTAGAGTCTCTAAAGTGATGGAAAAGTATATAAACACCGAATTACTAAAATTTCTGGAAAAACAGTCTAATCCACGCAGGTAGTATGGATTCCGTCAGCGCAGATCAACTGCCGACCTCCTTTCCTTTGTCACCCATTCTTGGAACAAGTCTATGGAACTACACGGTGAATCCCAGATTGTCGCTCTAGACATATCCAAAGTATTCAACCAGGTCTGGCACGCAGCGTTGCTTAAGAAACTTCTGGCCTATGGCCTACTACCAAAATTCTGTACCTGCACAGCAAATTTCCTCTCCAACCGGAGCATTTCTGTTGTCGTGGATGGCAATTCCTCTAAACCGCATCCAATTAATGCAGGAGTTCCTCAAGGTTCAGCTTTAGCCCCTACTCTGTTTCTGCTCCACATCAATGACCTCCTCTCCAGCAGATCTAATTCAATTCACAGTTACGCTGACGACAGCACCCTCCACTCTAATATACAATATTCTAAGCCTGTCTCCGTGGATCTCCAAAAAATATTAGACTGGAGAAGTAGAAATCTTGCACAATTCAACCCCACCAAATCCCAGTCTTGCTTTCTTACTCATAAGAGATACACCAGCCCGAGACCCATCACAATGAACAACCAAGTTATTCAAAGTAATGAGTCCCTTTCACTTGTTGGCATTTCTGTGGATCGAAATATTAATTGGCACCAACATTTCACATCGATTGCAGAAGCGGCTGCTAAGAAATTAGGTTTCCTCTTCGGAGCTCGCAAATA
>OZ023270.1:28642136-28764636 GCA_964006375.1 Tillus elongatus
ATATATATATATATATTATATATATATATATATATATATATATATATATATCTGTGTGGATATAGTAGTAGATACAGACTTGGTTGAATAGGAGAAAAGTTGCACACTCAAAAGCCCAAAAAAATGGCGGTTAGTCCCCTCCGAATTTTTTTTTGTTTTTCAAATATTTTGAAAAATTTGGAATATTCAATTTTACATATTATTTTATTCTGGCCTTAATGGTGGACCTACACCACTATCGATGGCACTTCTCCATAGCAACTTTTTATTTTATTTAACGTAGCATTGATAATTTTTGAATCCAACGTTTCGTGTTTAAGTCATCAACTTTTTTGTAAATACGGCACTGATTTCTGATATAATATTCTGAAAGCCCTTTTTACTCCAAATTCCGCGCTGTGTCACGCTTTATGGTTTAGTAATATTTTTAGTCTTTCTTTCGACCTTAATTAAGAAAATTCCTATTACGGACCTGTAGTTTTTAAATTACTAAACAACTAGCCATATAAATTAACACTTTATGTCATTTAGGCGTTTAATAATAATTTATGGATGAATTGAGGCAATAAGTTAAGTGAATAAACACATAACAAATTAAATTACATTACCAGAAGACCTGAACATTACAACAACAAAAAAACGAATACGAACAAAATTTAGAGCATATGTTCAAATAAACTTCCACTATTTTCTAATCACAAATAGCACCTTCTAACTGTCGAGTTCTAAACCCTAGTCAACATTTGTGGAGTAACACTGGCAAATGCTTCCAGATCTTGTTCTTTAGAAAAATTTGGCTGATATACATGATTCTTAATGTATTCCCACCTGAAAAAATCAAGCGGGGTTATGTCTGGTGAAGGCGCTGACCAGTGTGTTTCCGAATACGTGCTGATTACCTTATCCGAAAATCTCCTTGAAAGATACTTCCGACGGCTCTGGAATTATATGGAGGTGCCCCATCCTGCTGTATATAACAGATGCGAACTCTCTCCAGAGGCACGTTATCGAAAGTATCCTCTAAATCCTTTTGTACCAAATGTAGGTAGCGCACTGATGTTAGGCTATGGTGGTAAAGAAATAGTCTTACAATCGGTGTACCGAAGACACCACTTCACATATTGAAAGTAAAACGGTGTTGATGCATCGACGTTTTATTTGAGCGTTGAATGGTTCCAGACTAATAATGAACATTTCTTCTGTTGAAAATGTTTTTCGTTGTTTCTTAAAATACACTTATAATGTTATATATTTTTGAGAAGCTTGTGCAAATGCAAATTAATTTCTTGAAAGATATACACGCTGTCCCATTAAAAAAAACAAGCACTGGTAATATTTCAAAGAGAGTAATAAAAAAAAACTAACTTCGCGACCAGATTCTACGTAAAATGTTATAAAAGGATTCGTTTTTACCCTTTTGGCGAGTTGTTAGACAACTGAAATAAAAGGGGTACCTGAAAATGTAATATCTTCGCTATCGCCCTGTAGCGCAGAAACTGTTTGCAGCATCTTTCGTTTCACAAAAAAGTAGCTCAGGTTTGCGAAAACTGCAAGGTTATATTTTCACTAACGATTGAGACACCCAGCAATTGCAACCAAAATAGGATACCCTGTAGAATGAAGTTATTTATAAGTTAATTTAAAAAAGAAATAATATTTTCTTACCGTAAAAGCAAATACTTGTTTTTCGAAAACCAGAAATTCTCCATAAACGAAAGCAGATCCATTTTGTGCATAATTCAAAAAGGTGTTCACTTTGTCCCCTGCACAATCAAAAATATTTCTTCCAACACTCCATTTAATTGTAAGAAGACCTAAGGTAAATTGAAGAATAATACCCCATGCGACCGTGTGCCATGGTATCTAAAAGTAATACATTTTTATCAATACCAAAAAAATAAATATTTAAAACACAAATTTTAGCCAAAGTTGACTTAATTTGAATTATAATGACTAAAAAGTAAACAGTCTTATTGAAATATTACGGATATACCTTTTAAATTATGTATATCAAATACTTTTTTTTTAAATGAAAACATGTAACTATAGCGGCGCACAGACGAAGGCACATATCTTAATTCATCAAATTACGTACATGTACGCGAACATCAATTTAATCAACTTTTTAACCCACATACGTTTATAAACATTATTTTGTGCACTTATCAGCCCTAAGTACTTGTTTTTTTATGCAATACAAAGATGTCAAATGAATTATGTCTGATGGTAGTGGCGTTCGGGGTTATTGTAATGACACAGGTACGGAAAAAAAGAAAATGGCTTTTAAAACGGAAAACATTCTCCCACGTGAATCTTTTGGATGAATTTATCTCAATTAGGAATGTATCATTGCAGTAATTAACACAAGTAAATTGGGAGACAAATTGTAAATAATCAGTTCGTTATTTGCAAAGCAAGTGATTTATCTCTCTGAATATTGACGTATTCAAGACAAGCACAATAACTATGAAATACAATGTTTTTTCATATGCGAATTAATAACTTGTTCATTTGAGATATATTTACCATCCTCTGAATATTATCGCCCAAGTATAATATTTTCTTATGGAGTATTATTATTATGAAATATCAGGCATGTTATCAAATAAGGCACACTTCTCTTGCGACAGGAAATTGCTATGTTTCAAATCTCTCAAAATGTGTTTGAGGGATAATATAACTCTCGTTTTATACCTTTTGAGTTTCTGTGTCAGCACCCGAATTTTCTTTGCTTTCGCTTGACTTCTTTTCTTTTCATGAAATAGTTGTTTCCTTATTTTTTTCTTCACACATCATTTCTATGCAAATTCACTACCATAACCAACTTGCTACGTCCAGACTTTTCATTCTTATCCATATGATATTCTTTTGATTCGCTACAAACTCATTTATATGATCAAAGGGCGCAAATGTAAGTAAAATATCAACATGGTGATAATTTTTCACGTTTGTCAGATGCTATGTCGATAGTTCAGTGTGACATTTCTTAACTATATAGTAAATATTTTACAACTGGTTGTTCTAAAAATATTGTATGCATATATTTGGTATATTACTTGTAGAATACACACAAATTTAGCAAGAGCCGCTGCCGGCAGATTTCGGACGTTTAATTGAGGTTAAACAACGTCGAACACGATCAGATTTTGGGGTACTGCAACTATAAATACTTATCCTACCAACATAGCTTGTTTATTTAAGAAGTTACAAAAGTTTAGGGGGAAATAAAATATTCTGATCGTGTTCCAGTATATCAAGCTTTATCGTAGAGAATACAAAATTTAAAGTCTCCACGCCGACGTTGTCAGACTGACACGATTAACCTACCCCATAGCTCCGATGGAGCTACTAGAGAAGATAGTAGAACAGATAAAGCCTACGTCTCATGGGAACCCAATAAGAGCTGACCGCGCAAATGCCTTGCATTGTTGGAACTGGGGGGGGCTAACGTTAGGCTATAAGATCACGCACAAGGGAGAAAGTAAAACTAGATCGGTCACCGTTTCTGAGGTTAGAGATTCCGGCAGCGCTCTCGTCGTAGGCGGATAAGTAAGCGCATCTAGGACGATTATTCGCCGCGACATGGTTCCAAGATGGCGAGCAAGATAACCAGAGGGAATGTACAGAGCAAATGCAGCTGGTGGTGATCGGATTCAGGTATTTGGCGAAACTAACGTTGACCTGCAAATTGGGACACGGATGACAAAGCAGAGAGCCATAGTCGCCGCCATATCACATCCAATTAAAATTTGCTTGGACATTCTCTATGGTCAGTGCGTTAAATTTGAACTTGGCACTAACATCGTCACTATCGGCGGCGAAGAAGTAGCAATGTCGTGTGGCAGTAACCTATACCATTAGTGCCGAAAATCACCGTGGAAGAAAATAACAACATTAACGTATGAAATGAAAGTGTCATTTTAGTGAAGAGAGCTGAGAAAGGAAAAGACGAGCCAGTTATTCAGTCAGAAGTAACTAGAAAAGCAATGATGGGAGAAATACAAGACGAAGCGTGTATAGACCATATAAATGTTAAGAAAACCCAGAAAAAGGTCAATAAATACGTTTCTGGGTGCAGAGCTGATGTCGACGAGAAGAAAAGGGTCTGCAGATATTTTAATCCAAGTAGAAACACGAGGACAAGAGCAATTGTGCGGAAAAACCAGTGCAACGTAAGAACTTCACTTTAAAAGATCTCCGACATAGTGACGAGAAGGGAAGCCATACATTCTGCTGTCAGAATGCATATACTAGTAGAAAGCGATTAAAGAAGAAGATCGGTTGCCGTTCTATAATCCAGTACGGACGAAAATGGCGGTCGACGAAACAACGGAAATTATGGAAAGGTTCGTACAAGGTGATAAAACGAATCAATGACGTTGTCTATCGGATTCAGATGAACCCAAAGAGCCAGATTAAGGTGGTCCATATGTACAGACTTACGCCATACCAAGAAATGTCAGATTTCGACAGGGCCGATCGAATGTAAGAAGGGGGCAGTGTCACATCCGTCTCTATGCGAACTAGGTTTATGCACTCATACAGCATATTACATTTCAATGTATTACCTCTATGGCCACAGGCAACTTATTTCTAGAAGGAACCAGAAGCGACAGGTATGCAGCATGGAACAATATAGAAAGGTATAGAATCTCTATGGACAGTATAAATAGGCGAGAGGCAGATAGAGTGAGGCAGTATTGAGTAAATCAGTGTAGTGTAAAATAATAGAGGTGAAAAGTAAACTATAGACATTTGGTAGTAGAGAAATATTTTAGCTGGTGCGTATATTGTGGGAAAATAGGTGCTTATAATAAATTAGTAGTTTGAAAAGCTATGTTTTGTTAGTCAACAAACCCAGAACCCCGAAGAACGTAACAACATAAAGTTCATATTCAGCACCAGGTATTCCATTATTAGAATTATTACTAACAAAACTTATCATATATATTTTCAAACCAGTTTAGGGCCTGAAACTTCCCATTTGCGCAAAGCAGAAGAAATATGATACACGCAAGACTAAACTTAGAACAACCGGAACCAATAACTAAATTTAAACACTACTGCCTCTTTGTTAAAGGAAGATATTATGTTTTAGTTAGTTCTGCCGCTAATCAAAAATTCTACAAACAATATCATAACCACAAGTCACAGACGCACAGTTGAAATTTATTTCGAATTCAAACATAAATGTTATGGTCCAAACATAAAAAAATATTTATAAATTTAGACAAAACCGTGAACTTTGTAAGACCGAAAAATACAATTCACATTTCACGAAAAGTTTCCTTGAACATAATCCTTACCATCACGCACTTTAGAACTAACCCATGTTAATACCTTTCAAATATAATGTTCCCAGTTTTGCACAGTCATAGACCCATTGAACAAACTAAAACAAGCCCACGCTACCAAAATCAAGAACGTAACATAAATATACAAAACACTACAGTAACATCAAAGAGGTAATTACGGACGCTGGTACTGTATTTACGAATAAAACTGTAAAATAGCTATTAAAATCATTTTCTTTCAAGAGTAGAATAATTAAGTAAAACAATGGTAACTTTAACAAATATTTATTAGTTCACACCTAAAAATCCAGTACCTGTGACAAACAACCTTTTTTTATCGATTTTGCAAAAAAATAGTGTGGTGCGTAAACGCACGACTGGTAAGATACATGAAATGTCATTTTTGTAGTCTACTGAAAATAAGATAATCTTGTGTGTGTGTGTGTTTTGTTTCTTTAACGTCGGCCTATTTCCGCGACTATGGCCAATCACCGACGCCAGGGAGCAGTTTCACCTCACTATCCTGGAAATTTTGCCGAACCCCCGCCTTTCTGTAAGGAGGGTAGGGATCTTTAAAGTCTGGACGCAACAACTGCGTTATGGTAGTGAATTTTCATTAAAATGTTTTTAATAGCAAATTAGTGTGTTTTTTTTAAAGAAAGCAGTCATCAAATTTGGTTACCACTATAACCTATATAGAGTGGCGCATTGAAAACGAAACAGACTGATTTCCCTCCAGAGAATGTTTTTTTTTAAACGCTGAAACACGTCAATTTTAATATTGAGGAGGACATGTTTTGAGATAAAACTCAACTTTGTCACATCAACCCCTTAAGGGTGGCGATAAAAACCCTTATATTTTAAATAGGGAACATGGGTCGAGTGTTACATCATTTGAAAGCTCTTTCTTTTCTGAATTCAGCATACTAAATTTGTTGGAAATTTTATCAACTCGTTTAAAAATTATTCACAGTTGAAGATGCACAAACGCATTTCACTCATTCCGATAAGAAATGTGCTGACAGTCAATGTATTGTTGGTTTGTAAACAAAAAATTGACTATCGGAATAGGAGAAATGCGGTTTATTATGTCAGTTTATCGGCCGGTTTGATACTTGATAGTACTACCGAAAATTAAATTAATTTCACAATGGTGTATTCTGTAGAAGAAATAGTTGAAATAATTACCCTTTTTTTAAAAACGACGACTGTGCCAACCGTACCGCAAATTTGTTTAATGAACGACATCCGAACAGACATGTTAACAGAAAATACATTTTGGAGTTAGTTGCAAAGTTTCGGCAAAGTGGTTCAGTAGCCAACAAAAAACGGGATCCTGAACGTGAATTTCCGGTTAGAAATGAGACTACTGAGATTGAAGTTTTAGGACAAATTGTTGCAGACCCAACTATGAGCACGAGAAAATTGGCCACTGTTTCAAACATCAAAAGAAGAACTATTCAGCAAATATTGAAGCATCATAAATTTCACCCGTATAAAATTCATCTTGTTCAACAACAACTGAATGAAAATGATTTTGATCGGCGGCTGGAGTTTTGTGAAGTTATGAGTGCACGAATAGCGGATAACAGGAACTTTTTGTTCAATATCTGTTTTTCAGACGAGTTTACGTTTTATTAAACTCTACAGTTATTTGCCATAATTGTCGTTATTGGGCAGATAATACTCCAAGAAATTTTCACGAAGTCCACACTTAAACTCCACAGAAATTGAATGTCTGGACTGGCATTTTTGGAAACCGTTCAATCGGACCAATTGTTTTTTATGGAAATTTGAGTGGCGAAACGTATTTGGAGTTACTACAAGATATCGTTTACCCTCTACTAATTGACATTGTTGAAAATGATGATCGCTATCAAGAAAATCAATTAGTGTTTCAACAAGATGGAGCTCCTCCGCATTTTTCACAACGTGTTAGCGAGTTTTTGAACAGAGAGTTTTCAAGACAATGGATTGGGCGTAGAGGTGCTATTAAGGGCCCCCCTAGATCACCGGATTTAACTCCTTTAGACTTCTTTCTATTAGGCAATTTAAAGAGTAGAATTTACGCAACAGAACCGGAGTCTCTGGAAGAATTACGACGACGCATTGTTGAAGAATGCCGTCTAATAACTCCACAAATCCTCCAGAATGTCAGAGCTCGTTTTGAACAAAATTTGTACTTTTGTATGGACGCTGGTGGTCAACAATTTGAACACTTACTTAACTGAATAAACATTTTTGAACGTTTTGTTTCGTTTTTTAGTGTTTTTTTTTTGACGAAAAATTGACTAATTAGTGCATTTCTTATCACAAATAATGAAATACGTTCTGGCAACTCCAACCGTGAATAATTTTTAAACGAGTTGATAAAACTTCCAAAAAAATTTATGTGCTGAATTCGGAAAAGAAAGAGCTTTCAAATGATGTAACACTCGACCCATGTTCCCTATTTAAAATATAAGAGTTGTTATCACCACCCTTAAGGGGTTGATGTGACAAAGTTGAGTTTTATGTCAAAACATGTCCTCCTCAATATTAAAATTGACGTGAAAAATTTCTCTGGACGCAAATCGATCTGTTTCGTTTTCAATGTGCCACCCTGTATATATATATATATATATATATATATATATATATATATATATATATATATATATATATATATATATATATAATTGTGTGTTTCTATAAAATGTATATATTAAATTTATTTATAATTTAGGTATATTTTATACTAGGCCCACCCCTCCTCCCCCTCCCCCCTTCCGCCGAGAAATCTTTATTATCTACGCTCTTGATAAGGTAGCCTGTCCAACGCCATTACGGCGAATTCTTGCCAGGGAGCTCTAACTAAATTGTACAACGTTCTTTTTAATTAAAACTGAAGAGTTATTTTAATCTTGTTTGACTGCCAAAACAATCTTTAAAATCTCTAAAAGTTGTCATTTCAATTTTCCACAAATATATCGGCTGATCAATACTGTTTTGTATGACAGTCAGCATTATTAAGTGAAAATTATAATAAATTTTGTGTTTCTGAACATAGTGCACTATAATTTTTAATTTATTTTGTAGAGTTATGCATAGGTACTTACTTTTGTTTTATGAGGTGATAATAAGAATCCCACCAATACAAATAAAACAAGTCCAGATATTGGTATGAGTCTAGTTCTATCCTCACTTGTGTCAATAATTAAAAATATCAGTAGAGCTATACAAAATACTGCATAAAATATAAGAGATCCATACCTAAAAATTAATTATAATATACCTATAGGTAACGGTTCGAACTACATTTATTACGAATCATATAAGAACATAGGTAGACAGACTCAAATAGCTACAAATGGAAACTTTAGTGTGGTAGTAAGCGAACACATGGAAAGTGCTGTAGCTAAAAAAAATCAGTTCGGAAAAATGAATGAAAGAGGATAGAGCCTATCGATTTATGCGAGGAAAATAATTTCCTTACATAAATACAATATTTTATGTGTCATATATACAGGCTTTCTCACCGCAGCCGTTCGCTAGAAGTTTTCGTGGTTAGAAATAACTTAGAATTCTGAATTTTTGGACTCCTGGGTTATTGAAAATTCTCTTTCATTTTAAAATATTTTCAAGGTCATACCACTTCCGGTTATTCCGGAAGTCGCCATTAACTTTCTTATTTTAAATAGAACACCTGGTATATTATTCCATTTTCGGATTTCTGAGAAAATTTCATGATGGGTTTCATCAGGTTTCCCTTTACTTATTTTCAAATGTTTCTTGATTCTTTTGATAATTTTGAAAGATGTAGCCTTATTTTCAACACTGTGCCTTTCACCCATTTTCGACTATTTGTAAACGCTTCTGGGGTAGACGGAAGCACAAGAATTATACTTTCGAAATCCACGCTCACAATTGATGTACCGCATACAGGTGTCCCAAATTCTATGACCAATTACATCATTTTCAAAGTTGAAAAAGTTTGTTATTTCAAATATAACACCCTATATATTATTGGATGGTCGGATGCAGAATTTGATTCTCAATGGATTCGCTATAAGGTTCCCTATACCTATTTCCAGCGGTTATCTTGTGAATCCATATTTTTTATTCAAATGTGATTTTTGGCAGAAACCTAAACATCATTAGCTTTCCAAAACTAAATGAACATGACGCAAACAGCAGAAATTAACTTTAATTGGAACTTGAAAACAAAAACAGAAACTTAACAAAATTTTAAACGTTACGACAAATGAAAAACATGAAACAATTGGAACATAATGACAATAAATTGTAAATGAATGTAAAATTACAATAATTTTGATATATGACCGCCATTTTGGTTCATACACTGCATAACTCTGTCATATACTCCTCGCTAAACAGACCTCCGAAGTTCGTGTGGACTTAGATTAGTAAACGCATCGTGAACACGATTCAATAATTCATCTCTAGTTTGTGCAGGACTAAAGTACACTAGTTCTTTTATACGGCCCCACAGGTAAAAGTCCAAGGGCGTTCCAGGGTCCCTGTGGGCCAATCCACCGATCCTCGAACATCAAGGTCAACTGATGGTGTACATTTGGAGTGGAGTGTGCTGGAGCACCATCCAGCTGATACCAACTGTTTGCTCTGTCACGTGGATGTAGAGCATTTAAGAAATCACTAACAAACCCTCTGAGTATCTCCAGATATCTAGCCCCATTCAAATTTTCATCATACACTTGATATGTCACTCTATTGTCCATAAGTAAACAAAAAACATTAAACCTAAAGTGGTCCTGGTGATTTTGTTCCCTTATGACATGTGGATTTTTTTTTGTGCCCAGTAGTGATTATTCCGGTGATTTATAATTCCTTGCCTGCTGAATTTGGATTCATCAGTCCACATAATCTTATAAAGAAATCTCGGATCTTCGGTCATTTTTATGCACATGAACTCGCAAAAGTCGACTCGTCTTGCCTCATCACCAGGACGTAATCCGTGCACAGTTATTTCAGAAAAAGGATGCATTTTATGTTTTCTTAATATTCTGTGGATTGATGCTCTTGAAATACCCAACTCCAGCGCTGCTCCTGAAGTTGAACTAAGTGGATAAGCTTGAAAATAAGCCAGTACATTCACCTCGTTATCTTCATTATCTATTACGGGCTTTAGGTGATGTCGAGTTGCCCTTACACTGCCAGTTTCCATAAATCGAGCTTCGATTCTTGCGAATTTCCCGGGCGTAATTGTTGGTAGGTCCGGATATCGTTCGTTAAGTAATCTGCACGTTCTTTTGACAATTCGTCCACATTCACCATGCGTATAAAACAAATTTAACATATCATTATTGGAATATTCTTCAATATTCTCCATTATAAACTGTACTTTGTGAGATAATACTGCTTTGACATAAAATCAGCATTGTTTCAAATCCTGTCAAAATCAAGGCTTATTAGAAAAGCAAGCGATGTTTCGGTTTCTGCCAAAAAATCACATTAAAATAAAAAATATGGATTCATAAGATAACCGTTGGAAATAGATATAGGGAACCTTATAGTGAATCGATTCAGAATCAAATTCTGCATTCGACCATCTAATAATATATAGGGTGTTACATTTGAAATAACAAACTTTTTAAACTTTGAAAATGATGTAATTGGTCATAGAATTCAGGACAGCCTGTATGCGATACATCAATTGTGAGCGTGGATTTCGAAAGTATAATTCTTGTGCTTCCGTCTACCCCAGAAGCGTTTACAAATAGTCGAAAATGGGTGAAAGGCACAGTGTTGAAAATAATGCTACATCTTTCAAAATTATCAAAAGAATCAAGATATCAAGAAACAGTTGAAAATAAGTATAGGGAAACCTGACGAAACCCATCATGAAATTTTCTCAGCAATACAAAAATAGAATAATATACCGGGTGTTCTATTTAAAATAAGAAAGTTAATGGCGACTTCCGGAATAACCGGAAGTGGTATGATTTTGAAAATATTTTAAAATGAAAGAGAATTTTGAATAACCCAGGAGTTCAAAAATTCAGAATTCTAAGTTATTTCTAACCACGAAAACTTCTAACGAACGGCTGCGGTGAGAAACCCGCATATATATATATATATATATATATATATATATATATATATATATATATATATATATATATATATATATATATATATATATATATATATATATATATATATATATATATCATACCGAGAATTAAAAAAATAATACGCGAATTTTGATGAAATTCGCTAGGTACCTTCCTTTTGTAAGTGTCTTGGATAAATTCCTTAGTCAGGAAGATTTCACTAGTTTTTCCGGGAAAAGTTGGGTTTTCTTTCGGAATTTTTTTTTCTCCGAAAATAACAAAGCTATTACAACCGAATTTGGCACATACGTTTCTTCTATGAAACTTACCCTACGTGCCGAAGTTCAGATCTTTAAAAGGAAAAAAATTGGCTGCCACTGGTGATCAAACGAAAACACAAAAACAAAATATTTTGCTAGGAACGCAGCCACCGATACGTTTCCAAATAAGGAACAAACTGAAGCGTTCTGGCAAAGCCAACTAGCCACAACAGCCCCCTGCAATATTGGCGACAGCTGGGTTAACGCAGAACATAGAAATTGTCAGAGTTATGACCAGATGCATCATGAGCCGTATACCACAGATGAAATCTCCGGTGTTGTTAAACAGCTTTACAATTGGAAGGCACCCGGGCGTGATGGCGTCCAAAACTTTTGGCTGAAGAAATTTGGGTGTACACATCATCTATTGGCGGTGTTAATAAATGATATTATACTTGACACAAAGAAGATGCCATTGTTTTTCACACAAAGAGAAACGTATCTTCTGCCAAAGGACCAGCATTGCTCTGCAGACCCCGGCAGATACGGACCAATAACTTGTCATCCGACCCTATATACGTTGATCACATCCTGCCTTGAGAAACTCGTATATGCGCACTGCGAACGAAACAGCATAATTGCGAGCCAGCAAAAAGGGTGTGCCAAAGGATCTATGGGATGCAAAGAACAGCTAATAATTGATTCGGTTGTGTGCAATCAAGCTTACAATGGACGAAGAAATCTCTTTGCTGCCTACGTGGATTACAAAAAGGCATTTCATTCAGTTCCACACGAATTGCTCATACGTGTGCTGAAGATCTATAAGATCCATACTTACATCCTGAGGTTCCTTGAACACACAATGTCTACCTGGAGAACACAGATTCAGTTACGGGTACAAACGGACGACAACATCGTAACCAGCACGATACCAATTAGAAGATGCATATTTCAAAGCAACTAGCTAACCCCATTGTCGTTCTGCCTTGCATTGAATACACTATCAAATCGCCTAAACTCCACCAGATATGGCTTCAGTATAAAAAGCAATGGCAGGGAGCAAATGAGGCTACATCATCTGTTGTATATGGATGATCTTGAGCTGATAACCTTCACAAAGAACCATCTAGAACAACTTCTTAAAATAGTGGAAGGGTTTTCCAGGGATATTGACATGCAGTTTGGGCTTGACAAATGTCGCAGCTTATGTGTACTCAAAGGGAAAATACAACCAGGTATATATGAAATGCAGAACGGCGAGCAAATTGCCTCGATGGGTGTAAAAGGGTGTTATAAATACTTGGGTATACAGCAAGCGAGCAAAATAAACCACTCGGCAATGAAGAACGATGTGACAAATGAGTTTACGAAACGAGTAAAGCAGGTGGTGCGATCACATCTTAACAGCAAGAACCTGACTAAAGCTCTAAATACATATGCATGTTCTGCACTAAGCTACTCATTTGGGATTGTGAACTGGAGTAAAATGGACATCGAAAACCTACAACGGAACGTGCGAACAATCTTAACAAAATCCAAAAAGCATCACCCCCGTAGTGCTACCGAGCGAATAACCCTACCTAGACATCAAGGTGGAAGAGAAGTGTTGGATATTCGTAAACAGTTGGACCAGCAGATAGTGAACCTATAAATGTTTCCACCAGCAGGCGCTTACTTCTGAACTACACCGTGTCATATGCGGGGCAGATGATTCAACACTGCTACAATTAAAAGAAAGTGAAATACAAAGTCACCATCGGACTGATCAGAATAAGCTGCAATCTTAGATGCAGAAGCCTCTCCATGGGCGACATCTGAATGAGACCTCCCAAACACATGTCGACAAATTGGCGTCGAACTACTGGTTGGTGTCCGGACAGATGTTTTCAGAGACAGAGGGGTTTTTGCTGGCCATGCAGGATCACGTCATCCCAACAACAAACTATCTGAAGTATATAGTTAGAGATAATTGGGTCCAAGATGACAAATGTAAGTTTGGGTGTCAAGCATCAGAGACTATCCAGTACGTCACCGGAGGATGTCGAGCGTTTGCTGCAACAGAGTATAAAGAGAGGCACGACGCGGTTGCTAAAATACTTCACCAAGAACTGGCTCTGAAACTGGGACTTTTAAATCTTAGTAAGGTGACCTACTATATATACACCCCTGAGCCTGTTCTAGACAACTCAGGATACAGGTTGTACTGGGATCGGACCGTACTCACAGACCAACGAGTTGCCCACAACAGGCCAGATATAATGATAGTAGATAAGCCCTGCAGCCAAGTGACGCTGATTGGTGTGGCCATTTCAAATACTAACAATCTAGAAATAAAGTACAACGAGAAGATCATTAAGTACAGAGACCTCGAGATACAAGTAAAGAGACAGTGGAGGGGAGATAGTGTCCGAGTGATTCCAATAGCCATGTCGTCAACTGGTGTGGTTTCTAAGAATCTTCGAGAGAACATTAAGATACTGGGCCCGAAAACTTGGAAAGGGCTCCATCTGAGCTCAGTCGCTTTGGTATCTGAGATACCTAGGACGAGTGAAAGTTCCCTTTTAAAAGAGTGTGAAAGCCCTTCAGGCTAAAGTCGATAATAACGATAATAATAGTAACAACAACCCCATGTAGACAAACTCTACAATCTGAAGCAATAGACTTGTGCGGGAGGCGTTTACACACAGAGAGAGAGAGACAAATGATACCACCTATAACTTATCAGAGGTGCTCCTTTCCACATTCAAGTGAAACAAACCGACAGTCTGAATGCGGGACTCGAACCCGCAACTTCATAGTTAAAACCAGACGGGTAAGTCGCCCGGCCAACTCAGCTTAGATTCTTATTTGAAAAATAAATCTTATAAACAATAAATGTATTAGAAAATATTAAGCCAAAATACTTACTTTAATTTCCTTACAACATCGGTGGTCGTTTGTATCACATATTTATTGACTAGGCCATAAAAATATGGTTTTAGAATGTATACGTGTAAAAATCCATAATTAAAAAAACAAAACATAATCAAAAGAAATCCATATCCAGTGCAAGTAGTTTCACAAACGCTAATTTCTGCAACAATCACAAAAGTAATAAAAGTGCTATAGTAGTAACATTTAGTAAGCAGCAACAATAATTATAAACTAATAATAATAATGATCAAAACAAAAGTTATACGCGGCGCAATCAAATTTGCGCAACTCACTTAATATCATGTAGAGCGGTACTAGACAATATTATAATTAAATTGAGCGGTGGTATGGTCGATACACAGCCATAGTCAGTGTTTTTGATACGGTAAATCACACAACTTTGTACTCACATTTGTCTTCATTTAGTCAGTGGTGCTTTACTCAACTGGTATCAAAGTTACCTCAAAGGACGTAAGAAAGTTGTTGGGTACGGGAATTTCTGTTCCCGTGAAATTTCTGTATCATCTTGCTCATTTTAGTGAATTTTCTTTTAAAAAATCACTAATGAGGAGATCGCGACTTTTGAATTTTGAAAAAATTTCTTCAAATGAGCGCTATTTAGGACCCCTGGAACCCAAATCCGAGGTCGGTTTCACACTTTATATGTCCCAGGTAGCGAATATTTGAATACGTTTCTATTTTCGATGTAGCTAGAAAACTATGGTTTGGTAGAGATGTGACAAACCAGGCAACCAAATTTAATTTTTGGAAAAATATTTTAAACAAGTGAAATGGAGTAACAATTTAAACATTAATTGAAAATCTTAGTTCCCTGCTTTGTCGCAGAGGTTTCCTTTCTGCATACATACAACCACCCTCAATGGATAAACAAGAAAAACATAAACAAGAAAAGTTTCTTGGGAACAACCTGCAAGAAAGTTACGGGACCTGCAGTAAATATAGGGGTTCTGGGCGGGATAAACAGAATTTTAAGGAGGTATAGCTGCAAAATGGGATAAAGGCAGCTTATAGAGGTCCAACTAAGCTGGTTTTTTCGCACTTTTCGCTCACATTTACTTTTTATCTTCTTCCCCGCCCAACACCCCTATTCACTCCTGGTCCCGGAACTTTCTTGTGGGCTGTTTGCAAGAAATATTTCTTGAAGTTTGTGCATCCAGAAGGAGATATAAGCATGTTTCTGAATTTTTTATGTCTAAAAAGCGCCCGTGTGCTAATCTGAAAATTTACAGAAAATTTAATTTTGAATGTACCTGCCAAATTATAAAGGTGGCAGGTATTTTTCCTTATTAGTCACTTGGATGATCCGTTTTAGTCCACTCAATTGAAACAGTTTCTGCAAACAAAATAACAAAAATGGATTTCTAAAACAAATTTATCGTTGCCTGTGAAGCTTATTGTGTTATTTTTTAAATTTAGTACCGACGCTGCTTTTATATATGTTTTAGTATGTATCAAAACTGAAGATTCCAGTTTAATGGGAAATTGAATTATCACCATTTGAAATATTTTTACAAAAACTCGCTACCATAACGCACTTGCTGCACCTAAACTCTTTTCAACAATTATTTACTGTTGCTGTATCCATACTTTTTGAAAAAGAAATAAATATAAACGATACAAAATTTTGAAATTAAAATTTTAATAATTTACACTGAACATATGAACTACTGCATGATATTATGTAGTTTCAATTACCTCAAATTTTCCATAAACGACATGAAGAGTAAAGAATAATGAAAATGCACTAAAAACTAAAAGTAAACAATAAGTACCTTATTCTAAGATTCTAAGGTATTAACTGTGTTGATTTCGAGGTTATATTCCTTTTATTATTTGTTTATGACGTCTGCAAACAAAAAAAGAAGAAGATAACGTCGAATTCGGCCCACCGCTCCCCCACTGTCGACTGTTACTTTGCAAAATAACAAATGACAATGACAAATAGTTAACTGGCGTTGTCAGATGTAACTAGGAGAGGGCGATGGGTTTTAAATACCCTGAAGAATGGAAAGCTTAATATTTATATATAATAAAACGTAGTTCTAGATTGCCTTTAAACAAATTGAATCACTTTCATATAAATTTTTATCTATTACTATATATTTTTCTGATATCCTCAAATTCAGATGACAGTTTTGGCAAATGGCAACCCCGCTGATTGTTCATTGTGACATAATTTTCGTTTGAAGTTTAATTTGGAGCATTTGTTTGCAATAGTAGGGTAACCCTAATATATCTGTCTGACCTGGTCTAACATTATAAGCACCCATTCAGAGGTAATTTCAGGTTATATCGTATTAGTTATTTTTTATTTATAAGTGAGAATTTACTGAACCGATTAACTGATACAATATCTAAGTTTTAGTTTCATACTTCTAATATTTTAAAAGATATTGCGTTTTCAAACAGTTTTACGCATTTTTTCTGCAAGTGTGTGAGTGTCAAAACTGTATAACGAACTGATCCAGGCTATTAACAAAATAAAGGGAATGGCCAAATTTTGTTTTGATTGGTGAAGTATTTTTTCAGTTATCGGTTAGATATTTATATATATATATATATATATATATATATATATATATATATATATATGTATATATATATATATATATATATATATATATATATATATATATATATATATATATATATATATATATAAACTTTTCAACTGACCTTGGATTTGGTTTCTAGTGACCCTAATTCGCGTTCATTTGAAGAATTTTCCAAAAATCTTACCATCGATACCTCTATTATAGTGAATTTTCTTAATGAAAATGCACTACTATACACCATTTATATTTTGAAAACTGCTTATGTTTATATTCGAATGATGTCTCGTGTTACAAATGATACCAAAAACATAAACCAAATACTTGAATACTGCGGCTTGTCGGACTTATGAAATATTTTATTGAAGTTACAACCGCAACGCGATTCCTTTAGGCGTTCAGTTGCGCCGCATTTATTCAGAACCAAGGTGTTACTGTGATTTTTAAAATGAACCGTACTAGAAAAGGTTGAAAATGTCCTATATTTGGTGATACAAGTGACCTGAAGGATAATGCGCTTCCAATTTATCAAGATGTAATGAAGTGCTACGAGTGAACGAGGGTTGAAATTAAAATGACCAAAAATACGAAAAAGGAACCAACCAACAAATGTTTAAAGCTTATCATCTCAAATTTTAAAATATTCTAAAATTTCATCCTAAAATACCTAAAAAGCGTTTAGAAGACTTCCAGCAAAGTTTTATTTGATATTTCTTCTTACAAGTGCTCCGATTTTACCAAATGTACTTGCTCTAAGGAAAAGAAAGTCCAATCGAATGAGCAAAGTTTGCTCACCAGTCAAAGATCTGCAAGAAAAATGATGATAGGAAACATAGATGTTGCAACAACAAGGAAAAATCAAAAATGTCTGAAAAGGAAACTCAAACAGGATATGTCAAATAAAAATCACACAGACAGGAGCACCGAAGTCGCAACTACCACTGCTTCAATGATCAATGGCTCATCATCTTCTGTATGTGATACATACAGCGAAAGCGAAGATTTTCAACCAGCAAAAATAAGAAAACTGAAGATGGAATCTTCTGTTTCTATGCGCTATTCTACACTGTCTCAAACCTGCGATCGGTACGGGATATCAGACAGAGCAGACGCAGTTATAGCCTCGGTTGTTTTACATGAAATCAACATACCTAGTATTGACAAAAAAATTGAGAACAGGAAGAATGAAAGCTCGAAAACACATCGTTGAGAAACATAAAGTTTGTCAAATACATGCGCTATGCTTTGATGGTCGAAAAGACAAGACATTGGTTACCAAGAATAAAGGCGGAAAATACTATAGAGAAATCATAGTTGAAGAATATATTTAATTAATTAGAGAACCAGATAGGAAATATTCAGGTTATATCACCCCGGCAGCTGGAACAGTTAAACTTATAGAAAGAGCAATCATGAAATTTCGTTTTACTGAAAACGTATCTCTGGATCATTTGATAGCTATTAGATGTTGTGGTACTAATGTCAATGTTGGAAAATTTGGTGTTATAATTAGATTAATGGAAAAAAACACTGAACAGACTTTTACAGTGGTTAATTTGCTTGCTGCCTATAAATGAATTGACATTTCGACATTTATTTTCTTTTGTTGGTGGTTCGACTTCTGGTCCAAAAACATTTACAGGTGAAATCGGAAAAGCCTTGGAAAATTGTGAAGAAAAAGCTGCTGTCAGAATTCGAAATATTCCAGGTCCAATGCCACTGACAGATACGAAAGATCTTAGTTCTGACCAACTGTATTTGTACAGAATAGTATCGGCCGTTATATCTGGTGAATGCCCTGAAGACTTAGTTTACAAATTGCCTGGGAAAATGCCTCGTGCCAGATGGCTCAGGCGTGCTAACAGAGCCCTTCTTTCTACATTGCAATATCAGATTCATCTGATAAACTTGCTGGTTTATCAACCTATGTTGTCAAAGTATATGCTGCAACATGGTTTGACATTAAAAGCCACCCAAGTTGCAAATATGGAGGAAGACATTTATGGTAATTAATCTCGAGGACTCGTTACTTATCAGCAGAACTGAAGGCTGTTATTGATCCGGTAATACAACGCAACAATTCCCTTAGCCATCCTGAAAATCTACTGCTAGCAATGTTATCAGACTCTGAAAAACATATAAGAGAATTGGGTCTGCGTCGTATCCTGAAAGCACGCGGGAAAAAAACGCAAAAGTTGAAACTATTCCAGGTTCCAGACGTAAACGTGGATGCAGTTTAGTACGACCTTATTAACTGGCAGATTCATGTTACAGAACCACCGATCCTGAAGCAAATCTCTAACGAAGAACTTGAATCTGCCATTGCTCGAGGAGAGGACAACAAAATAGCTTTTTTGCGTTTACCTTGCCATACTCAAGCAGTTGAGAGGTCAGTCAAAACTGTAACTGACGCTTCAGGGAGTCTGTGCACAAAATCAGCGCGTGAAGGTTTCATTAAATCAAAGATTGAATCTTGTAAACTTATGCCGAAATTTGATAGTAAAAATGATTTTTGTGTAGTGTAAAATACCTCATGACCGAGAAAAACCTATTTACTCATGACAATAACTTTATTATTAAATAAAATGTAGCCTGCTTATATGAAGTTTCATCAATTACATCTATCCCACACCAAATAATAGATAGTTTTAAGTAATATGAATTTAATTCAAATTTTCAGAATTTCAAGGTCAATCCGGAGGCAAAAGTTAAGATCCGATTGTCATGAAACTTTCAGAGTTACTTCCTATATAGGCCAGGCGAAAAGCAGTTAAACAAGGAAATAATTCCAGGAAATCTGGAAATTGATTTAATCTCTTTATTTTTATTTCATGATAGATATAGTAAGTTTTCCCCCTCGAGCAATGTCGGCGTTAACGGCCATATTGGAAAAAAGGCGTCCAAATTTAGTTTTAGGCGAAATTTCCTAAAATAATAAGTTTCCAATGAAAATACTTATTACCAAAATTATTTCTCATTAAATTTTCTATAAAAAAGGTCATTACAAACTTTACCGTAAAACTTACCGTTACGAGGATAATTAGCCGTAAAATTGGATAATATTTCGTAACTCAACTAAAATCGATTTTTTTTACTTGCTATCTATTACTTTTGGTGCATGCATTAAGAAGACATATATTCGCCCACTTGGCTCTAGCGAATATTATCTTACATACATTGGACATAACCTACAAAGAAGAAAAAGTGGCACAAAACATTTTTTGGAGATTGCAGATCCAAGTTCACAAGAAACTGATGGAGATCAGGACTGTAGGAATACAATCAATGCAGGACCGTTCATAACCATTGCAGGCCGTTTTTCGGAAAAGTTACTTGAAGTAAATAGAAACGGAACGACAGCAAAACTTTGGGTGCAGTATTTCCACATGGTAACTCTCCTCAAACAATTCATCCAGGCCGAAAGAAGTGGGGACTGGCATTTACATCTTCAATGCATCAACAAAATGTTGCCCTATTTTCATTACATTTATTGTATGCGTAATCTTCCCAGTTATACCTTCAAGATATGCTCGATATTAAATCCAAACTATCTCCACATGAGTATGATTTCACAATTAGACGGTCCGATAAATTTTGGTTAGGAATATGGACGGATATGGATATCGAACAGACATTTATGCGATCTATGAAGAGTACTGGTGGTCTTACACATGGGCGGGTGATCACAGATATCGTTCTCACGAAATGCATACTTGCCATGCCTACTATCATGAATGTGACAGAACAAATTGAAAGATTTTGCCAAGTGTCATTTGCAACTATAGAACAGCATGTAGATGCCCGAGCATCACGAATAGCACGACACGAAACAAACACTAAGAATTTCATGGAATGGTTTTCGTGTCACAATCCCTTTCCCGTTGCACTGAATGTTGTATCACTTTAATAGTTGACTGGTGTGGTATACTTGCAATATGGTAGGTGGTAGTGGACTTTTGCTTTACCTGACAGTAAAGGATTTTTTCACGCCCGAGGAGGTACCACCCCTTACATCAAGGGGCCGGTGAAGTCCCAACGGACGTTTCCGGTTCTGGTGTATGAGTCGGTTTCCCTTATAAGCAAAAATGATGATGGCTCCTCCTTGTACAAAAGATTCCGGAGGTAAAATACCCCTCCATTCGGATCTCCGGGAAAGGGGTGTACAGGGGGCGCCAGCATCAAGATTTAACATATCCTTCTCGAATATATGTGGCCTAAATTCTAACCTGAACTCCGTCCACCATTTCCCCCAGGCTAATAGGCCCCAACTCCTCTTCCTCACCGAAACTCAAATCAGTGCCAAAACTGCCACTAATCACCTTAATTTCCCGGGGTATGAGCTTCTTACTTCCTTTAGATTGTATTCAGGTGTGTGCGCTTACGTCCGTAGCAATCTACCCTGCACCAGACTCCTCAATTTAAAAGCTGGAAGAAAAGACATAATATGGATAAAACTCTCTCTCAGGGCTGCAACTAAATTCATCTGTTGCATTTACCGGTCACCTTCTGACAACAACTTTGTCCAGCTCTTTGACTACCTTTCTGAAAAAACCGCCCATCTGATTTCTGAATATCATTCCTCCGAAGCCCCTATTCTTGGTGACTTCAATGTCCATAATAAGGAATGGCTAGGATCTTCAAAAACCGATCCACAAGGAAGAGCAGCGGAGGCCTTTGCAGTCAACAATTCTTTAGCCAATATGGTTCAACAACCTACTTACTTTCCTCGCGTCTCAACACACAGCTCAAATCCCTTGGATATCCTTCTTACTACAAATCCTGACTGCTATAAGATATCAGTCATCGCCCCCTGGGTCGCTCAGACCACGGCATGGTCACTGCTGCCTGTGCAATGCAACCCGAGGTCACACAGTCATTACACCCACGTATCGTTTGGCACTACAAATCCTCGAACTGGGACTAAATGCGAGATTACTTTTCCTCATTTCCATGGGCGTCTGTCTGCTTCTCTCATCCTGACCCCTCTGATATATCACAAAACGTCACCGAAATTATCCAAGCTGGCATGGAATTATTTATTCCACGTACACAGAAAACCTCTGCAGCCACTCGAAAGCCCTGGTTCTCCAAATCCTGTGACAAGGCTAGACTTGAAAAGGCCAAAGCTCACAAAAAGCTTCTACACAATCCCAGTCAAGAAAACCATCAAGCATTTAACGACGCAAGAAACCGCTATGTCCGTATTCTTTCTGAGGCAAAAAACTCGTTTAATAACCACATCAAAAACAAAGTCCTCTTAAGCTCTAGCGGCAGCAAACCCTTCTGGACTCTTGCTAAATATATTGGGAATAATTTCTGCAAGAGCACGTTCCCACCTCTTGTCTCAGGGGATGAAATTGTTTCTACCGCCCTAGGCAAGGCTGAACTTTTTTCCCCGTTGTTCTCCGGCAATTCTACACTCAACCCACCTTCAAATGTTCAACCACCGACGGTCCCCAATGTCGCGCATAAATTGACGGATATCACTTTTAAAACTAAAAAGGTACGAAAGATGCTCTCTTCTCTTAATACCAGGAAAGCCTCTGGCCTTGACGAGATCCCAGCAATTTTTCTCAAAAAAATGCGAACTAAAACTTGCTCGTGTCCTGACTCGTCTGTTTCAGACATCTTACAATACAGGCATATTACCTAGTAACTGGAAAACTGCTCGAGTACAACCCATCCCTAAGAAAAGATCCAAAGCGCTTCCTAGCAACTACAGGCCTATTTCTCTCCTTTCAGTCGTCTCTAAAGTAATGGAAAAGTATATAAACACCGAATTACTAAAATTTCTTGAAAAACACAGTCTAATCCCCGACAGGCAGTATAAATTCCGTCAGCGCAGATCAACTGCAGACCTCCTTTCGTTTGTCACCCATTCTAGGAACAAGTCTATGGAACTACACGGTGAATCCCAGATTGTCGCTCTAGACATATCCAAAGCATTCGACCAGGTCTGGCACGCAGCGCTGCTTAATAAACTACCGGCCTATGGCCTACCACCAAAACTCTGTACGTGGACAGCAAATTTCCTCTCCAACCGGAGCATTTCTGTTGTTGTGGATAGCCATTCCTCTAAACCCTATTCAATTAATGCAAGAGTTCCATAAGGTTCAGTTTTAGCTCCTACTTTGTTTCTTCTCCACATCAATGACCTCCTCTCTAGCACATCCAACCCTGTTCACAGTTTTGCGGACGACAGCACCCACCACTTCAAATATACAATTTTCTAAGCCTGTCTCTTTAGCTCAATTAGATGAGGATCGCAGACTCATGGAGGGTTCTGTCTCCGTGGATCTCCAAAAAATATTAGACTGTGGAAGTAGAAATCTTGTACAATTCAACTCCACCAAATCACAGTCTTGCTTTCTTTCTTATAAGAGATACACCCGCCCTAGACACATCACAATAAACAACCAAGTTATTCAAAGTTATGAGTCCTTTTCACTTGTTGGCATTTCTGTGGATCGAAATCTCAATTGGCACCAACATGTCACATGAATTGCAGAAGCGACTGCTAAGAAATTAGGTTTCCTCTTCCGGGCTCGCAAATACTTTTCACCAGCTAATCTCTATACCTTATATACTTCGCAAATAAGACAAAACCTCGAATACTGCTCCTACATCTGGGGTGCTGCTGCCGCTTCTGCACTCGCTATCCTGGACTCCATTCAGAAGAGAGCTATACGTCTCATCGTTGACCCTACCCTCACCCAAACGCAGCCATCCCTTGCCCACCGACGTGCCGTTGGTGACCTCTCTCTCTTTTATAGATATCTGCACGGGCACTGCTCAGAGGAACTTTCTTCCATAGTTCCTTCACCTGCTGCCCCCAGCAGATCTACCAGGGGAACAGAGCGAATGCACCCTTTTACTGTCCAGGTCACCAGACATAGAACATCTTGTTATGCTCGCTCTTTTGTCCCGAGGACTTTGAAGTTGTGTAATTTCTTGCTGGCACATGTTTTTCCTTCTCCTGCTAACCTCCAAACCTTCAAGTCCAGAGTTAACAAGTTGCCTCTTTCTTCCTTGTCAACACCCACGGTACGATAGTATTTAGGCTATAAGCCCTCGTGGTGTGTTGTTGAAATTAAAAAAAACTAAGTACATGGATTGAAGGAGACGAGAAAATTTATTGATATAGGGCAACGAGATTGGAAAATCCGCACAAGCAAGCATACTCGGTGAAAACTTTCGTGATGTAAAGGATGCCTCTGCAGTAAATCCAAAAGTCAATATTCATGATGAAGAGATTGCAACCAACCCTCTTACACTTTTCCAACGGATTTCCTTGGCAAAGAAATAAAATAACGAGTTAAGCAATATTTCCAATTTAAACTGGCTCTGTACTCACTTTCCCTCTTTGATGAATCAGTGCAATGGACGAAAACTATTTTTTATGAATTATTCCACCCTGTTACTAAAGAAATCACATTCGAGAATGAACTTTACGTCATAGACGGTGGCTTCCTTCTTCATCGCGTAACCTGGCACCAAAATAATACTTTCTTTGCCATTCTCTCCAGATATGTGATCTACGTCAAAAAGTACTTAAAAAATATAGTGTCATCGTTTTTGATGGGTATCCTGATGACCCAGCAGCTTTAAGCACGCAATCAGTAGAGCGTCATCGACGATCACGAAGACATGCTGGAGCTACTGTATTCTCCGATGAGTCAATGATAGCAACTATGCCACAAGACAAATTCTTGTCTAATGATAAGAACAAACGTTGTCTTATACAGATGTTGCGTCAAAAGCTCCAACATGAAGGATTTCCAACGATACAAGGTACTGAAGATGCTAGATGTGCTAATTGTAAATACAACTTTTTTTTTTAATTTTAACAACACACCACGAGGGCTTACAGCCTAAATACTATCGTACCGTGGGTGTTGACAAGGAGGAAAGAGGCAACTTGTTAATTCTGGACTTGAAGGTTTGGAGGTTCGGAGCAGAAGGAAAAACATGTGCCGGCAAGGAATTCCACAACTTGGAAGTCCTCGGGACAAAAGAGCGGGCATAACAAGATGTTCTATGTCTGGTGACCTGGACAGTAAAAGGGTGCATTCGCTCTGTTCCCCTGGTAGATCTGTTGGGGGCAGCAGGTGGGGGAACTATGGAGGAAAGCTCCTCTGGCCAGTGCCCGTTCAGATATCTATAAAAGAGAGTGGTCGGTGGGCAAGGGATGGCAGCTTTTGGGTGAGGCTAGGGTCACCGATGAGACGAATAGCTCTCTTCTGAATGGATTCCAGGATAGCGAGTGTAGAAGCGACAGCGGCACCCCAGATGTGGGAGCAGTATTCGAGGTTTGGCCTTATTTGTGAAGTATACATATTAGCTGGTGAAAAGTATTTGCGAGTCCGGAAGAGGAAACCTTATTTCTTAGCAGTCGCTTCTGCAATTGATGTGACATGTTGGTGCCAATTGAGATTTCGATCCACAGAAATGCCAACAAGTGAAAAGGACTCATTACTTGGAATAACTTGGTGGTTCATTGTGATGAGTCTAGGGCCGGTGTATTTCTTATGAGACTGAGATTTGGTGGAGTTGAATTGTACAAGATTTCTACTTCCCCAGCCGAATATTTTTTGGACATCCTCAAAGACAGAACCCTCCATGTGTCTGCAATCCTCATCTAATTGGGCTAAAGAGACAGGCTTAGAATATTGTATATTTGAGTGGAGGGTGCTGCCATCCGCGTAACTGTGAACTGGGTTGGATCTGCTAGAGTGGAGGTCATTGATGTGGAGAAGAAACAAAGTAGGGGCTAAAGCTGAACCCTGAGGGACTCCTGCATTAATTGGATACAGTTTAGAGGAATGGCCATCCACAACAACAGAAATGCTCCGGTTGGAGAGGAAATTTGCTGTCCAGGTGCAGAGTTTTGGTGGTAGGCCATAGGCCTGAAGTTTATTAAGCAGCGCTGCGTATAAAACCTGGTCGAATGCTTTGGATATGTCTAGATCGACAATCTGGGATTCACCGTGTAGTTCAATAGACTTGTTCCAAGAATGGATGACAAAGGAAAGGAGGTCGGCAGTCCATACTGCCTGTCGTGTGATACAATATCATCATTTTTCGACAGGGGAAAATTAAATTTGTAAAGGTGCTCCAAAAAGATGAGAACTTGCAGGCAGCTGCAAATGTTTTCAAAGACCCAAATGCGCATTTAGATGAGGTGGATAAAGCGGGACAGCTCTTTATCGCAGAGCTTTGTGGAGCCAACAGCGATGGAAGCACACTAGATACATTAAGGTACCAAATGTTTGCAAAGTCATTAGCGAAAAATCGTTTTAGCCTTGCAGGCTTACCACTAACTCAGGTAGCGGCTTGTCAACATGCTCTTAGAGCATATCCTCAAGTGCAAACATGGTATCCAAATACTAAAAATCCATTAGACTTGGGATGAAGCAATTCTAAATATGGTTTGGTTACAGTAAGCACTACCAAGAGCCCGGCTCCACAGTCACTTTTAAACACAATATCCTGCACATGTTTTAAAGGACCAGACCGAAAAAATGTTTCTGAGGTCGAAAGTGGAAGTGCTGACATAGAATATCAACAAAGGGATGAAGGCTGCATCGTCGAAACGAAGAAAATTACGGTAGATTTGGAATTTTACTGTGGATTAGGCCTACAGGGGAAACCAATGAAAAAAAAAGCGCCATTTACTCTACCACAAGGTGGTGTGGAAACGAGTATTGAATATTTTCTGTGCTTAACTTCTTAGGGACATGCTTGATTTGTTACTATAGACTTGTAATTCCTAAAATAAAATAAATATGCACTGTGTACCAAAAATAATGGATAGTAGCTTTTAAGTTCTAATTTAAGTTGTTGATTGTTTGTCGTTGTTACTTGATGTGTGCTTTTTATCTGTTTTACTTCCACATCGTCAATACGTATGGAGGTATGGCATCGGCGACAATTTTTTTTTTGCTTAAAGGTCGTAAAACGTGTCAAAATACATAGAAAACATAATTTGGGAACGAAAATTTTTTGTTTGCCGGCCTGTATGTCTGTCTGTTTGTAGACACGATAACTTTAGAACAAATTGAGATATCGTCTTCAAATTTGGTATACAGTTAGCATCCGACGAACGAACGTTTCGAATTGTTTTAGGATAAAATCGCTTTAGTGGGTAGGGGATGAATGGGGAATGATTTGGTGAAAATTGATATTTTTTCGTTAAAACCCGAGTAATATAACGTTTTACGGTTTGTTTATTCAATTTCATAAAAAATTTGTTTTTCTGTACTGAAATTAAATTAGATGCTTTATGGGGGTGGAATAACGGCGGGAGAAATTTCGATATTTTTTATAAAACGGCGTAAAAAGCTTCAAAACATATAGAAAACTTGATTTTGGAACGATTTTTTTTTGTCTGTCGGTCTGTCGGTTCGGCCTGTACGCCTGTCTCTTAGTAGGTGCAATAACTTTCGAACGAATTGAGATATCATCTTCAAATTTGGTATCCAGTTAGCACCCGACAAAGGGACGCCTCGAATTATTTTTGGGTAAGATCGCTTCAGGGAATAGTGGATAAATGAGGGGTGATTTGGGGAAAATTGACATTTTGTTGTTGTTAAAACTCGGTTAATATAACGTTTCACAAGTTCATGTGTACAGGAATATGAATATTTTCTTTGTGGTCAATTCATAAACACTAAATTCATTTCATGAGAATGTCTTTCTAAGGAGAGTAGACTATCACAGCTATGTGGAAATTATGATTCAATTTGCAGCAGTATTTTAGTGTGTTTTGTAACAGTTTGGTACAGTTTATAAAAGTTTGTATACTTTTCTGGCGTATCATGTACATTTGCGACTAAATAATAAATCAAAATATATAAAAACAATAATAATATATAATAAATATATAAATAATAGTATGATAGTAGGAGTAATATATGAGTGTGTTTCATTTAGAAGTACTTAACAATTCGCACTTGGCAAGTGTTTTTACATCTAATTTATTTATGACTTCTTAACAGTACAATGAACAAAGGAATCCTACCTGGCTTTGATGAAAACTGGTAATATGTAGCCCATATAAAATATGCCCATATTAATACAAACACTGGAAATTTCACCCTAAAGAAATTATTATTATTTCCATTTTTATTTCTACTGACAAACTGATCCGTGTCGTTTTCAATTTCCTCTTTGCTTCCCAAATCCTGAAGATTAATAAAATATTATAATCAATATTTTTGTATACAAAATAAATCTAAGGGTAAAAATTTAGTAACATGGATTTTTAATCAGTATTTGTCAGCGTTGATAGATCAATGGACCGAGGGATATTATTAACTTGAGCTTTTATTTAGCAAATTATTTTTTAGCTAGCAACATACATCCTTTAAGGCTTGAAGGCTGCGCTTAGGCATAATGGATGTCTGAACGCTTGACGTTTAGATGGGATATGTGCAACCTTAAAGCTAAGGTGCCATGTAATAATGAGCATGTCAAAGATTTTTACCTCCTTACAATCAAAATGGTTTCGGCAATCTTCCAGGTGAGACTGCTTCCTGGAGTTAGTGATTCACCGCAGTCGAAGAAAAAGATCGCGGACGTTTCCGGTTCTGGTGTATGAGTCAGTTTCCCTTATAAGCAAAAATTATGATGGCTCCTCCTTGTACAAAATATTCCGAAGGTAAAATACCCCGCCACTCGGATCTCCGGGAGAGGGGTGTACAGAGGGCGCCAGCATCAAGATTTAACATATCTTTCTCGAATATATGTGGCCTAAATTCTAACCTGAACTCCGTTCACCATTTCCTCCAGGCTAATAGGCTCCAACTCCTCTTCCCGACCGAAACCCAAATCAGTGCCAAAACAGCCACTAATCACCTTAATTTCCCGGGGTATGAACTCTTTACTTCCTTTAGATTGCATGGAGGCGTGTGCGCGTACGTCCGTAGCAATCTACCCTGCACCAGACTCCCCAATTTAGAAGCTGGACGAAAAGACATACTATGGATAAAACTCCCTCTCAGGGCTGCAACTGGTTCATCTGTTGCATTTACCGGTCATCTTCTGACAACAACTTTGTCCAGCTCTTTGACTACCTTTCTGAAAAAACCGACCATCTGACTTCTGAATATACTTCCTCCGAGGTCACTATTCTTGGTGATTTCAATGTCCATAATAAGGAATGGCTAGGATCCTCAAAAACCGATCCACAAGGAAGAGCAGCGAAGGCCTTTGCAGTCAGCAATTCTTTAGCCAATATGGTTCAGCAACCTACTTACTTTCCTCGCATCCCAACACATAGCTCAAATCCCTTGGATCTCCTTCTTACTACAAATCCTGACTGCTATAAGATATCAGTCACCGTCCCCTTTGGTCGCTCAGATCACGGCATGGTCACTGCTTCCTGCTCATTGCAACCCAAGCTCACACAGTCATCACACCCACGTATCGTTTGGCACTACAACTCTGCGAACTGGGACGAAATGCGAGATTACTTTTCCTCATTTCCATTGGCGTCTGTCTGCTTCTCTCATCCTGACCCCTATGATATCTCACAAAACGTCATCGAAATTTTCTAAGCTGGCATGGAATTATTTATTCCACGTACACAGAAAACCTCTTCAGCCACTCAAAAGCCCTGGTTCTCTAAATCCTGTGACAACGCCAGACTTGAAAAAATCAAAGATCACAAAACGCTTCTACACACTCCCAGTCAAGAAAACCGTCAAGCATTTAACGACGCAAGGAACCGCTATGCCCGCATTCTTTCTGAGGCAAAAAACTCGTTTCATAACCACATCAAAAACAAAGTCTTCTCAAGCTCCAACAACAGCAAACCCTTCTGGACTCTTGCTAAATCTATTGGGAATAATTTCTGCAAGAGCACGTTCCCACCTCTTGTCAGTATGGATTCCGTCAGCGCAGATCAACTGCCGACCTCTTTTCCTTTTTCACCCATTCTTGGAACAAGTCTATGGAACTACACGGTGAATCCCAGATTGTCGCTCTAGACATATCCAAAGCATTCGACCAGGTCTGGCACGTAGCGCTGCTTAATAAACTTCCGGCCTATGGCCTACCACCAAAACTCTGTACCTGGACAGCAAATTTCCTCTCCAACCGGAGCATTTCTGTTGTCGTGGATGGCTATTCCTCTAAACTGTATCCAATTAATGCAGGAGTTCCTCAAGGTTTAGCTTTAGCCCCTACTTTATTTCTTCTCCACATCAATGATCTCCTCTTTAGCACATCCAACCCAGTTCACAGTTACGCGGACGACAGCACCCGCCACTCAAATATACAATATTCTAAGCCTGCCTCTTTAGTCCAATTAGATGAGGATCGCAGACTCATGGAGGGTTCTGTCTCCGTGGATCTCCAAAAAATATTAGACTGGGGAAGTATAAATCTTGTAGAATTCAACCCCACCAAATCACAGTTTTGCTTTCTTTCTCATAAGAGATACACCAGCCCTAGACCCATCACAAGGAACAACCAAGTTATTCAAAGCAATGAGTCATTTTCACTTGTTGGCATTTATGTGGATCAAAATCTCAATTGGCATCAACATGTCATATCAGTTGCAGAAGCGGCTGCCAAGAAATTAGGTTTCCTCTTCCGGGCTCGTAAATACTTTTCACCAGCTAATCTCTATACCTTATATACTTAACAAATAGGACAAAACCTCGAATACTGCTCCCACACCTGGGGTGCTGCTGCCGCTTCTACACTCGCTATCCTGGACTCTATTCAGAAGAGAGCTATAAGTCTCATCGGTGACCCTACCCTCACCCAAAGGCTGCCATCTCTTGCCCACCGACGTGCCGTTGGTGACCTCTCTCTCTTTTATAGATATCTGCACAGGCACTGCTCAGAGGAGCTTTCTTCCATAGTTCCTCCAACTGCTGCCCCCAACAGATCTACCAGGGGAACATAGCGAATGCACCCTTTTACTGTCCAGGTCACCAGACATAGAACATCTTGTTATGCCCGCTCTTTTGTCTTCCAAGTTGTGGAATTCCTTGCCGGCACATGTTTTTCCTTCTCCCCGAACCTCCAAATCTTCAAGTCCAGAATTAACAAGTTGCCTCTTTCCTCCTTGTCGACACCCACGGTACAATAGTATTTAGGCTGTAAGCCCTCGTGGTGTGTTGTTGAAATAAAAATAAAAAAAGTTAAATAAGAAATAAAAAGGATAGATTCGTCTTCGAGTTAATTGACTACATCAGTTCCTCAGTCGTGAGCTTCTGGTTTGGTAAATTGACTTGTTCGATTACAATATTGAAAAGCTCACCTTTCAGCTCATTCTAATATATCCACCCGTTCGGTTTATTTTTTTGGCTTCTTATCTCGTTCTTCGTATGTGGATGCTTGTGTATAAGCCTAGGTTGTCGCCATCATTAACATACCACCTGTTTATTATTCTCCTGCTAGTGATATCACGATGACGCATTTCTTTAGAACGTCAGAATTTTACTTCCATTTAATAGAATAGAGTATATTACACTGCACCGCTTCGCTAATACGCTGCCCTTATTGTCTTCAGTTGGTGAGCCCCAGGAGTGTGCCTTATCATTAAACCCGCCGTTAATTAAGATATTAATCTTGTTATGGTTATTTTTAGATATTCGTGTTTATTGTGGTCAAAGTTGTGGGAACTATTCCTCTTTGCTTGTAGAATTCCAATGCCAATATCGTCCTTATCGCAAAAAGATCCATCTCTGTTTTACTTCTGTCTAGATTCACTTGTACAATCTTCACTGTAAAGTTGTTGGTCGATGCCTCTTTTATATCCTCTGCGCCTGCACCAACTTCCTAAACTTAGAGTAGCGCATCGTTTTCGCTCTGTGTCCAATCACATTACATAAGTATCATTTTTGTTCATTTTGGAACTTCTCTCTCTTGTGGTCTCCTTGTCTAAATTTGCGACAGGTGTCCTAAATTTTCCTGTTTTCACGATTATCTGCAACGTGACCGACCCCAAAACGTTTATAGGACCGCGGTATCTTTATAACTTTATTTATTCCCCACCTGTGCCTATTTTTTTCTTCGCGATAAGCTGCTATGCGAAGTCTGGTTGTATTGTTGCAAAAGTATATTTATTTCCGGTTCTGTTAGATTTCTCTGGAAAACCCATTTTGTCCCTTCCCTTCAGTTAATCTATTTTTTAGCTCTTCCTGTATTTACTTTTGTTACATTGTTTCATCTATGTTTAATATCATGATTGTCCACTCTTCACTCGAAACGTAAGTGTGTATTGTTCGGATGCCTCTACTCGGTCATTAGCATAACCAACCAAAGTAAATCCTTCCACCATTTTTAGCTTGAGGATCCCATCATAGATTATATTCCAGGGATAGGTCCCATAATGGATCCTCGCTGGACTCCCGTCGTGACAGCCATCGTCTCTCCTCTTGAAATGCTGATCTTTCTGTATGAGAAGTAAATGCTTATTGTGTTTATCAGGTACTGAGCGATGTTTCTTCTTTTCAGTTCTTCTATGATTTTTCCCCAGCTAGCAGTGCATTTGTCGCATCGAGAGTGATCCATGCGCAACATTTCTCGCTTGTGTTTCTTGCGACTTATGTGATGTATCTTGCAGCATATATTGTCATGTATCTTCCCTTTCGGAAACCAAACTGGCGCTGTGAAAATCCCTCTGCTACTACTATTTGCTTTGATCAAGTATTATAGTAGTTTTCTTAGCGTATCCAGCAGGCATAGAGGTCTGAAAGATGACGCCAGCTCAAAGGGCTTGCCGTTTTTCCAAAGCAGCACATCCTTTGCTATTTTCCATTAGGGGGAACTCTTGTCTTCGGATTAGTTCATTCATCACGGTTAGCAGCACCTGTGGAGCTATTGAGGCCAGCTCTTTTATGGCCTCTGCTGGTGTCTCGTCTGGGCCAGAAGCCTTGCCGGATCTCATTTTTTTTAGCTGCTGCCGTCAACTCCTCTTCCGTAAACTCCTTTATTTGCTCTATCCCATTCGTTTCCCAATAGTCTGATCGTGCGAGGAAGAGCTCCGAACTGTTTCATTGCAATCCGGTAGTTCGCCCCAAAGAGGTGTTGGTCCAGTTTCTCGCACAGGACTGCCCAATAGCTCATCTTGGAATCTGTTTCCATCCATTTTAGGTATTTTCTCTCCTTTTTGTGCAACTCAACTGCTTTCGTGACTGCTAGCATGTATATGTTCGCGCGTGTGTGATGGTGTGCATGTGTGTGCACCCCCCGTAGCCGTAATTCACATACTCACCAAGAGGGTGTCCCTGAGGTGAAGTGGTGGTGGTAGTATTAGTATTATTAGTACTAGTCGTAGTTTGCCTGTGTTGGTTTTCCTAACGTCGGTCTATTTTCGTGACTAGGGTTAAATACTGACGCCACGGAGCAGTTTCATCTCACCAGACTAGCAATTTTGCTAAACTCTTGTTGTTTGTGAGCAGGGTAGCGATTTTTTACGCGCTCAAAATCACACTGTACAGGGTCTGTTCCTTATAATTAGTGCATCTTCTGTTACTTTTATTTTTGGAGATGGAAAAAATCTTTCTAAATGCAAGTTGTAGAACTTTTTCTTTTGAAAAAACTAAATTAGGATCGCAAAATTGAAAAAAAAAATACCTAACCTCACTTTTTTGAAATAGAACACCCTATATATGATTGCTCAGAATGGAAGTCAGTTTTTTTTCTGATTTCAAAATTATCATAAGTGGTATTTAAATGATACGTTTTAGAAATGTTCCGTATCAAACATATTGATTCTACAAAAATAATTAATTATTAATCATTACGAAAAAGTATCCAAAGATGGCCATGAATTATTACTGTAGAATCACAATGTTTAACACAGAATATTTCAAAAACGGCTCATTTAAATATCACTTGCGATTGTATTTTTAAAATCAAAAGAAAACGGACTTCTTTCTGAGCAATCATATATAGGGTGTTCTATTTAAAAAAGTAAGGTCGGATATTTTTTCAATTTTGCGATCCTAATTTGGTTTTTCCAAAAGGAAATTCTCATAGCTTGTGAAAAGTTCTACAACTTTTATTTAGAGATTTTTTTTATCTCCAAGAATAAAAGTAGCAGAAGCTACACTAATTATAAGGAACAGACCGTGTACACTGAACCGATGGCTTAATCCCCCTTCCGAAGAGTAGAATGTGAAGACATTCAGCTTGCTCAGTCATAAGACCACAGACTCAGTAGTTGTTAGTTTTCGATATACAGTTGTCCGGTAAGTATAGGGAATAATCCGCCAGTGTACAGATGAGATCAAAGTAACATTAGTAGTTCATATAATCATTTTTCCTAATGCCTCTCCTAACAAACATATCGAGCCCCAAAGATGCCCCTGATATTTTATTTTCGATTTAGACGTTTTGACAGGTGTCATTTGAGAAAACTACAAACTTTTTTTTAGTGAATTTTCTTAAAAAAATTCACTGACTTTTGAATTTTGAAGAAAATTCTTCAAATGAGTGCTAATTAGGCCCCCCAGAACACATCCAGGGTCTGTTTCAATTTTTATATGTGTATGTATATATATATATATATATATATATATATATATATATATATATATATATATATATATATATATATATATATATATATATATATAGGGTGTCTTACCCCTGGAACACTCACGTATATCCCGGAATGAGTCCCCGTTTCTAGAGATATGTAAGATTTTAGGTCGTGCGTGCTTTTAAGACTGAAACTATGCCGGTATTAACTATAACTATATTGTAAAACTCTATAAACATAACAATGAAGTAATTAAATGACAAGTAATAGACTATCGTCTTTAGTTACGGGATCCAGCTGTTATCGTCGTCGTCGTCCTGGATGGATGGCCTTGCACACCGTCGTTAGTACCTCGGCGTCGTCTAGGTACTCTATCCTCTATCATTCTTCGTACTTATCGCGCACTGTTCACACGAGCTCTCTTCACACTCGACTCTCTACCCCGACTGTCTCGTACGAACTAGTCATGTGTAACACCGTGTTGAATGGCACTTTTGTGCTGACACCCTTCTATGTGTCATGAGTGTTTTTTAACAACGTCCGTCATTGTAATGACACTGACACACTATTAACTCCCTTGTCCCTCGACACACGTGCGTCACTCTGTAGCGCCCGGACATCTATGCATATCGTTAGCGGCAGAACGTTTATGCACACAGTTGTTGAGATAAAATTAATTCCCACAACTCGGCTCTCCTGACCATCATCCGCCTCGGATGATGAACCATTGTCATCTGAACACATTTTACGCCATGACTTCATATATTCGGAACATGTAGAAATGTAGGTTGGACCCTCGTGGAGACCTTCTTTCTTGACATCGTAGGTATCGTTGGTCTTGACCTTCACGACTCTGTATGGACCTATGAACTTAGACTTCAACTTCGACCCTGGGCAGAACTGGGTTCTTCAAATGACGACTAGATCATTTAACCCATTAGCAGCAGGTTTTCTTCTTCTCAGGTTATACGTTCTCTTATTTTCTTCCTGGACTTTGAGCAGTTGCTCCTTTGCTAATCTTCTCAATTCTTCCCTATCTTCTTGAAATTGGTTTTTCGCTTCTTCTTCGATGATTTTTCCTATCTTGATTTGAACTTTATCTTTCATCTTGACACCCATCTGCAATTCAAATGGCGTGGTTCCAATGCTTCTTTGGTAGGTAGAGTTTATAACTCTCTGGACACGATCTACGTAAAGGTACCATTTTGCTGGGTCTTCTAAGGATATATTGGTTAGAACAGAAATAATAATAGAGTTAATTCGTTCTATCTAACCATTAGCTCTTGGTAGACCAGTAGTAATCTTATGATGCTTTACGTCATTCTCGTTACAGTAAGATTCGAATTCTTCAGAGGTAAAGGCTGTGCCTCTGTCGGAAATAATGTTAACAGGATTTCCGAAAGTCTTTCTTTGGATCTCGAGTTTGGCAATAACTTCTTTCGAGGAGGTGCTCTTCGTCGGATATAACCAAACAAACTTCGTAAATGAGTCAATTATGGCAAGAATATATTTGTAATTCTTGTTCGTAGACTCAAGAGGACCGAGGTGATCAATATGGCATGTCTGTAAAGGAATGTCATCTTTCTTAAGTGGATGTAAACATCCTTCCTGCTTTCCATGCTTTCTGTTAGATAAGATGCAAGGAATGCAATTTCTAATATACCTCTCGATCTTCTTCTTTACATTGGGTATGTAGTATTCTCTTTTTATTAAGTCTTTAGTTTTTCTGACTGCAAAGTGTCCTTCTTCGTGTGCTTCTTTAATTATCTCTTGTTGCATCTGCTTGGGAATTACAACTACTTCCCTTCCATCTTCCATTTTGTAAAGTAAGTCGTTTTTCAAGATGTAATCTTTATACGACTTTTCTTTTAAAATTTCCTTGATTGCCTTGATTTCGCCATCTTCTTCTTGACTATTTCGTATAGCTTGGGGAATGCTAGTACAAACCAACATAACAGGGTTTCTACTTAGAGCGTCTACATGCCTCATTCTGGTGCCTCATCGATGAACTACGGTACAATCGAAATCTTGAAGTAGTAAGGCCCATCTTGCAATCCTTGTTGATAAATCTCTCTTGCTCATAGTCTTCTCAAAGGCAGAACAATCGGTCACAATGTTGAAGCGTGTTCCAAGTAAGTATACTCTAAACTTCTTCAGTGCTTCGACTATTGCTAAAACTTCTAACTCATAGCTGAAGTACTTCTTTTCGGCGTCCGATGTCTTCTTACTCATGTAGTAAATTGGATGCATCTGGTTATCTTCATAGGAACGTTGGAGAAGAACGGCTCCGTATCCTTCCATTGATGCGTCTGTATGCAATTCTATCTCGGCATCTTGGCAGTAAATATGTAGCACTGGATTCTTAGCTAATATCTGCTTGTGCTTCATAAATGCTTCTTTTTCTTTGAACCCAAATTTAAAGGTACGATCCTTTTTCAAAAGATCGGTTAGCGGCGATGCTATCACTGTAAATCCTGGAATGAATTTTCTAAAATAGCTGGCAAGTCCCAAAAAGCTTTGTACTTGCTTTGTCGTCCTTGGTTCTGGAAACTTGGTTACAGCGTTGGTCTTTAGTTCTGAAGGGTAGAGCTTTGCTTCCTCTATCCTGTGACCTAATAATTCGACAGTTCTTTTAATAAACTGACATTTTTTCTTATTAATCTCCAATACATATTCTTCAGCGGTCTTGAAAACGATTTTTAATCTTTCCAATGCGTCTTCGTCATCCTTGGCTGGAATAATTAAATCGTCCATGTAGGGCAGTAAAATTCCTTTGTTTACTAGATCTCTGAAAACTACGTCGATGTATCTCATAAATACTGATGGACTTATACAAAGACCAAAGGGAACTTTCAGGAATCGATATTGACCTTGGTGCGTCACAAATGCTGTATACTTTCGGCTTTGTTCTTCTACGGGAACGTGAAAGAAACCATTCTTAAGATCAATTGTGCTAAAAACACGATCTTTTTGCAGCTTGTCTAGCTGATCTTCTATAAGCGGCAGCGGAAATCGGTCTTTTATTATCTTTCGGTTGATTCTTCTATAATCAATGCATACTCTTGGTGTCCCATCTTTTTTCTTGGTTACTACCACTTGGCTAGCATATTCGGAAGTGCAGGGTTCTACTACACCCTCTCGAACCCATTGCTCAACTTGGTGATCAACAATCTCTCTTTCATAAAATGGTAGTCTTCTAGGACTATTGTAGATCGGTTCTTCGTCTTTGACTAATATTTTCATCACAACGTTTGCAGTTTTGCATTTTCTTGGACTATACATCTTCACAATATGTTCAACTTCTTTTCTTATACGCGTCGGTACTTCATTTCCAATATCAACTTCATCAAGTACATCTACTTGCATTATTTCTTTAATGCCGCCGCCGTCGTCGATCTTCTTGATGGTCATCCCACTTGGATTAATCGTAAGTTCAACATGTTGGAGAAATTCATGACCTAGCAGGATTACTAGACATATATTCACCGTTGACAACATGCATCTTGGTATCAACCAGTACGTCATCTAAATCGATCTGACAGTTAAAATAGCCCAAAGGTTTCACTTTTGACTTACCGAAACCATTTAAAACTATTTTAGAATCATGCATAGTTGGTGCTCCAATACGTCGGTATACTTCTGACCCTATAAGGTTAACTTGGCTTCCGGTATCTACCAGACAAATAATATTGCATTATTGATCCTTATAATTCTGTGCATTTTGCTCATCGTGATTACTTCAACGTTTTGCACATTCGACGTGGTGGGGTTGGTTGGAGAAGCGCCACTCTTTTTGTTTTGAGTTTGACATTCAAAAGATTTATGTCCAAACTTATTACATCTGAAACACTTGGTGCCTAGATTTTTAGATCTGCACTCATTCGACTTATGGCCTTGGTTACCACAGTTAAAACAACGAATTTTTGTCATCTGCTTCGACTTGGCAGTTGACATTTCTGTTAAACTGGAAGCTGTTGCTTTATTTTTCCCTGTGTTCGGCTTGTAAGATTCCTGTTTAGTTTTCATTTCAGCGTATATTCGCAATTTTTCCTTGAATTCTTTAAATGACTTGGCCCCATACAAAAATATTTTATTCGATGGTTCATCTGTTATACCATCTATGACATAATGCATTAATGCTTCATCTTCAACTCTGCCTCGATTAGCAATCTCCTTCATTATTAAGAAATACTCATGAATGCTTTCGTTTTTCATCAACTTTCTTTCAGATAGTGCTTTATGCAGTTGGGCACTATTTAATCTTGAAGAGTATTCGTCGATTAAAACTTCTTTCAAAGATTTCCAACATTTATATTCTTTTCCCCTTGTATGAACAGCTTTGCGAGACCCGTCAATGATTTTTTTGCAAAAATAAACATATGCAGCTGATTCCATGAACATAGATCAGCCATGTCTTCCAGATCTTGAATCCATTTTTCTATTGAGTAGCCACTGCTTCCACCAAAGCGTTGAATAGAATCTTCTACGTCCCTAAAATTCATAGTAAAGAACGTTTTTCTATTCGATGAAGAGTTTGAATAAACAGAACAATTTTCTGAAAGATGATCTTCCTTCTCGGCTTCTTTGTCTTCTTTAGTCTCGTCGTCGTCACGCATAGACAGTTTTGTAATGTCTACTAGATTATCGCAAATGTTTTTTATTAACGCGTCTTTATCACAATTATAGTCCAAACACAAAATATTTGCAACCGATGTTAGGTCATTGTCTAAAAAATGTGCACTGACATAGGTGATTTTGTCTTTATATTTCTCAGAAGACACCCTGAAATCAAAACCGTTAAACTCACGCAGTCTGTGTCTATTTTTTCTATCACCTTCGCTCTGAAAAATAAGTTTATGCAAGTTCTTTATAGCACTAGTATGAGCCGACTTTATGTTGTTCAAAATAATGTCTATATCTCCTAACGTCTTCATATTGTTACCTCAATTCTTAGAACGTCTACTGTAACTTCAGGTATGTGAAACGTCGCGTACGTGTAGCTGCTGGTGCTGCGGCCTTGCGTCTTAGGTCGAGTCCTGGCTACTGTAGATTTCCATAATACACTGTACACACTTATATTCCGGCAAGAAACTGTCTTTCAGCTACCACACTGTTTATATCGCGGCTGGAGCCCCCATTTATAGGGTGTCTTATCCCTGGAACACTTACGTATATCCCGGAATGAGTCCCCGTTTCTAGAGATATGTAAGATTTTAGGTCGTGCGTGCATTTAAGACTGAAACTATGCCGGTATTAACTATAACTATATTGTAAAACTCTATAAACATAACAATGAAGTAATTAAATGACAAGTAATAGACTATCGTCTTTAGTTACGGGATCCAGCTGTTATCGTCGTCGTCGTCCTGGATGGATGGCCTTGCACACCGTCGTTAGTACCTCGGCGTCGTCTAGGTACTCTATCCTCTATCATCGTACTTATCGCGCACTGTTCACACGAGCTCTCTTCACACTCGACTCTCTACCCCGACTGTCTCGTACGAACTAGTCATGTGTAACACCGTGTTGAATGGCACTTTTGTGCTGACACCTTTCTATGTGTCATGAGTGTTTTTTAACAACGTCCGTCATTGTAATGACACTGACACACTATTAACTCCCTTGTCCCTCGACACACGTGCGTCACTCTGTAGCGCCCGGACATCTATGCATATCGTTAGCGGCAGAACGTTTATGCACACAGTTGTTGAGATAAAATTAATTCCCACACACACACACACACACACACACACACACACACACACACACACACACACAGATATATATATATATATATATATATATATATATATATATATATATATATATATATATATCACACCAATAACTCGAAAACTAATACGCCGATTTCGATTAAATTTGGTGAATACCTCCCTTTTGCAAATGGCTTGGACAAGTTCGTTATCCAGCAAAATTGGCCCAGGTTTTCCCGGAAAATGTTGTATTTTCTTTCGAAAAAAAATTATATCTCCGGAATTATCAAAGTAAGGGCAACCAAATTTGGTAGGCGGGTTTATATTCTTATAGGTAAGTTATCTACCACAATTTAGCTTTGTAGGTCGAAAGACAAAAAAGTTATAGGCCTTTAAAGAAAAATAAATTGGGGGTTTCCTCAAAAAGTCAAAGTTGCTATTTAAAAAGTCAAAATTGGCAACATTTAGGCAAATAACTTGCATCTAATACAGGCTATGGATAAAATGTCTCAAGAAGAAAGTTTTACAAACCCTAAGTCTTAGTTTCAACCGTCATTGTCCTTCATTTTACTAAAATATTTCCAGAAAATTCATTTTAAATAAACCTTTTCTCTGATGCTTGGCAGTAGCCTTAGCTATAGAGTTTATCGTTTAATGGTATATAATTTTTGTCGAATTTTCGTAAAAAATCAATAAAGCTCAATATATCCGTTATTATACAAGATATGAAAAAACTTGTATATATAAATTATAGGGTGTCTTGGGCTACATCTTAAAAATTTATTTCTACAATCACAGGGTGGCCCATTAGTCGTTGGTGATACAAATTGTCTTTTTTTAAATCAAAAACGCCTTATGTTATTGCATTTTTGCATTTTCCATCGAAAGATAATGCATGTTTGCAAGAGAAGAAATTCTGGACGCAGCAAGTGCGTTCTGGTATCGAATTTTGATCAAATGCTTCATATCTGAATAGCTCAATTGGCTATTAACCTATAAGGTTGACCGAGAAACGAGTTTTTTCCAGAACATTTTAAGTTTACTTTCGGAAATTTTTGTACATTTTCAAACAATAAAGTTATTTTGATAAAACATGGCATATTGTTTTTACTATATGGGTTATACTGGTAACCAAATTTGATGCCTGCTTTCTTAAAAAAGAACACACATATTTGCTATTAAAAACATTTAAATGAAAATTCACTACCATAATGCACCTGCTGCGTCCAGACTTTTTTTTAATACTTTACGCATTTCTCTTAAAAAATGTACAGATTTGTTTAAAAAAAATTAGCAATTTTCGGGAGAAATCGACTTGTTGCCATTAATTATTCAAATAAGTTAGGATAATACAATAAAAGCCACAATGGTTTGTTGTCCTCGATACCAATAGGTAATTATGACAAAATTTGACAGCCATCACCTAAACATGTTACTTATGGAGCCTTATTCCTATGCCAAATATGCTGACATGCATTTAATTTATGAACAAGCACAATGCAATTATCTGCAAACAAGAATTTATACAGCAAAATTCAGAAATCAAAATTTACAGGATCGAAAAAGATACTGAAAAAAATGAAAAGAGTACCTTGGGATCGAACCCAGTACCCTTCGGTTCAGAGGCACACGTTCTTACCCCTGAACCACCGAGGTTCTTTTTTGTGGCACGACAAAGAATATGTTCCACAGTTCATTCTTATGTGAATAAAATATGTCAAATTTATCAACAATCTCATTGCCCACACGACACATAAGGAGCAAAGGTAAATACTTTAACACATTTTTTCCAGGTGTAACACTGTAAAATGTCACAGACAACCTACCGTTTACCCTCTGCACAGCAAAATTCAGTCTGTCCAAAATAAACAAACAGTCAATTTGGTTCATAATTAGCTTCACCATAAAGGCTGCCGCCATAAAATCCCTCCGAACTTTCAAATCATACTGGCCAAATCTCACCAACAAACTCTGCTGTGAAAACCCAATCGAAGGGTATACTCCATCTTCAGCGAAAAGCTAGCGATTTAAAAAAGCACCGCTGTATCCGCTCAATTTCCATAATATGGACCTGACAATGCGGCGACCACACAATCGAGGCGTACTCCAACCTTGAGCGGACAAAGGCATTAAATAACAATTGTCTAGCTGGAGACGTAAAACTCCATGAATTCCGTAACGCAAACCCCAGCACCCTATATGCCGATGAGGCCATTTGAGAAAGATGATCCGTAAACGTGAGTTTTGAGTCAAAAACCGCACTGATACTATTTGAGCGACACAACGGATAACATCCAATTGAGTAAGGAAATACAATCGGTTGGATCTTTCTAGTAAATGTGACAACGCTAAATTTTTTGGGGTTAAACTGTAACCTATTCCTACCGCACCACTCCTCCAAGCAAACATCTTTGGGGTTAAACTGTAACCTATTCCTACCGCACCACTCTTCCAAGCAAACATCTCCCTGAACCCTATCACAATCGCGAGCGTCACCCACCGTGCAAAATATCTTCTGATCATCCGCATATATAAGACACTCACATCGCAAATTCGATGTGATGTCATTAACAAAGATAGGGAAGAGCAAGGGCCCCAAGACTGACCCCTGAGGAACGCCAGATGTCGCAGCAAAATCAGATAATTTATGCCCATTTACACTTACATGCTAAATTCTCACTGAGATACGATTGGCACAGGCGTACAAGAGACGGGGAGAAACCACAGGCAACCAACTTTTGCAGTAGCACCCCGTGATCCACCTGGTCGAACGCCTTGGAAAAATCAGGTAGATAACATCCACCTGTCCGGCCCTGCCAAGCACCTTGGCCACATATTGTGTAATAGAAGTCAGGCTGGTGACGGTCGATCGATGTCCAACGAAGCCATGTTGACACTCCAAAATGGTTGCTGATATGTGGATGGATATAACATTCGCCAGCACAAGTTCGAGCACTTTAGCAAACCCCGAAATTAGTGAAATCTGCCTGTAGCTCTCCATCGAATAAATGTCTTCACCCTTGTATATGGGACACCCCACCGATATCCTCCACCGCCCCGGGAAAGTCCCCAAAGCCAGAGAGAAAATCACAGAAAGAGGTCCCGCAAAAACAGAAGCACAGTCCCTAATGATAAATGCAGGTATGGCATCTGGACTAGATGACATCTTCGGTTTTATGTTTGATTGACTAAAGGACACCCATCTCCGACACTGAAGGAACATACAGCACATGCACAAGACAATCGGACGACCCCGATGTGTCTCCAAAACCAGTGGACGAAATATAATTGGGGCCAAAGAAGTCAGCAAAAGCGTCAGCTATATCCCGTGCCCATCGTATCGAACCATATTTGGGATCGACCCCAAAACTTTTCTGGCGTTAACATAAGAAAAGAACGACCTAGGATCTGTTTGAAATCTATCTTCCAACTTCCGACGATAGGCAGAGTGCGCTGCATGTACACCACTCTTGACCTCAGCCCTCAAAGCGCCGAACCGATCCTAGTCGGCAGGATCATATTCAAAAGATACAAGCAATGTCCCCAAGTTATTATCGTACAAGACCAAATTATGCAAACTGGATTTTACAACACTTACACTAAGAGATAATCCATATTTTACCGTACGCAGCTGCCTTTACGAGAGACTGCATAATAAATTGCCATAATCTACATATCTGGCATAAAGCAAATCCCCATACAATAAGGCATAGCAAGTATCTACAAAGGTTTATGATTAATGTGGGCGGGGATTATTGGGAATCATTTGATTGTTTTTTTTTCTACCTCAGGGCTCGTCCGCGGCTTTGCTGCCCCGATAGCACTGCAGCCCTTGGCCTATTGTGTATATCATTTGATTGTGCTCTTCGTTTTATAGAAGTTGATGGTACTTTGTATTTGCACTTCTTGCAACATAATTTGAATAATTTATTGAAAAATGTATCCTTGAAAGCTAGATCATATATGTGGTTTATGCACGATAGTGCGCCGCCACATTTTAGCAACGTAGTGCATCGCTATTTGTCAGGTAATTTTGGTAATGTCGCGGCGGACCTATTCGATCGACACCTAGGTCCCCAAATCTAAATCCCTGGGGGGTTTTTTGGAGGCAGCTGAATTAATTTGTTTACTCATCTCCAGTAAATACCAGTTTTTTTTTAATTTCAACAACACACCACGCGGGCTCACGGCCCAAATACTATCGTACCGTGGGTGTCGACAAGGATGAAAGGGGCAACTTGTTAATTCTGGACTTGAAGGTTTGGAGGTTCGGAGGAAAAGGAAAACCATGCGCCGGCAAGGAATTCCACAACTTAGAAGTCCTCGAGACAAAAGAGCGGGCATAACAAGATTGTCTGGTGGCCTGGACAGTAAAAGGGTATATTCGCTCTGCTCTCCTGGTAGAGGAACTATGGAAGAAAGCTCCTCTGAGCAGTACCCGTGCAGATATCTATAAAAGAGAGGTCACCAACGGCACCTCGGTGGGCAGGGGATGGCAGACTTTGGGTGCGGGTAGGGTCATAGATGAGACGTATAGCTCTCTTCTGAGTGGAGTCCAGGATAGCGAGTGTAGAAGCGGCAGCGGCACCCCAGATGTGAGCGCAGTATTCGAGGTTTGGCCTTATTTGTGAAGTATATAAGGTATAGAGATTAGCTGGTGAAAAGTATTTGCGAGCCCGGAAGAGGAACCCTAATTTCTTAGCAGCCGCTTCTGCAATTGATGTGACATGCTGGTGCCAATTGAGATTTCGATCCACATAAATGCCAACAAGTGAAAAGGACTCATTACTTTGAATAACTTGGTTGTTCATTGTGAGGGGTCTAGGGCTGGTGTATCTTTTATTAGATAGAAAGCAAGACCCCCGGTCTAATATTTTTTGGAGATCCACAGAGACAGAACCCTCCATGAGTTTGAGATCCTCATCTAATTGGGCTAAAGATACAGGCTTAGAATATTGTATATTTGAGTGGAGGGTGCTGTCATCCACGTAACTGTGAACTGGGTTGGATGTGCTAGAGATATGACCTCTCTAGCACATCCAATGATGTGGAGAAGAAACAAAGTAGGGGATAAAGCTGAACCTTGAGGGACTCCTGCATTAATTGGATACAGTTTAGAGGAATGGCCATCCACGACAACATAAATGCTCCGGTTGGAGAGGAAATTTGCTGTCCAGGTACAGAGTTTTGGTGGTAGGCAATAGGCCGGAAGTTTATTAAGCAGCGCTACGTGCCAGACCTAGTCGGATGCTTTGGATATGTCTAGAGCGACAATCTGGGATTCACCGTGTAGTTCCATAGACTTGTTCCAGGAATAGGTGATAAAGGAAAGGAGGTCGGCAGTTGATCTGCGCTGACGGAATCCATACTGCCTGTCCTGGATTAGACTGTGTTTTTCAAGAAATTTTAGTAATTCGGTGTTTATGTACTTTTCCATCACTTTAGAGACGACTGAAATGAGAGAAATAGGCCTGTAGTTGCTTTCTTGGGGACGGGTTGTACTCGAGCAGTTTTCCAGTTACTAGGGAATATGCCTCTATTGTAAGATGTCTGAAACAGACGAGTCAAGACAGGAGCAAGTTCTGGTGCGCATTTTTTGAGAACAATTGCTGGGATCTAGTCAAGGCCAGAGGCTTTCCTGGTATTACGAGAAGAGAGCATCTTTCGTACCTTTTTAGTTTTGAAAATGATATCTGTCATTTTATGCGCGACATTGGGGACTGTTGGTGGTTGAACATTTGGAGGTGGGTTGAGAGTAGAATTGCCGGTGAACAACGAGGCAAAAAGTTCAGCCTTGTCCAGGGCGGTAGAAGCAATTTCATCCCCTGAAACAAGAGGTGGGAACGTGCTCTTGCAGAAATTATTCCCAATAGATTTAGCAAGAATCCAAAAGGGTTTGCTTCCATTGGAGCGTGAGAGGACTTTGTTTTTGATGTGGTTATTAAACGAGTTTTTGCCACAGAACGAATGCGGACATAGCGGTTTCTTGCGTCGTTAAATGCTTGACGGTTTTCTTGACTGGGATTGTGTAGAAGCGTTTTGTGAGCTTTGACCTTTTCAAGTCTGGCGTTGTCATAGGATTTAGAGAACCAGGGCTTTTGAGTGGCTGAAGAGGTGGTTTTATGTGTACGTGGAATAAATAATTCCATGCCAGCTTGGACGATTTCGGTGGCGTTTTGTGAGATAGCAGAGTGGTCAGGATGAGAGAAGCAGACAGACGCCCATGGAAATGAGGAGGGCAACTTATAACCCATTTTTGCGAACAAATAGGCAACGATCCTGCAATGTTGTTCCAAGTACAGCAACAAAAAATTCGTAGGATAAAAGTGTATACTAAAGTTCATGGTGCTTATTTTGAACATCTGATGAAATAAGCAATTAGAACTAAACTTATTTTAGGATTAACATTTTTGTATTTAAAAATTTTTCTGTTCCTCTTAAGATACGATCAACCCTGGTTCTAATTACTATGCGAAATTGTAGGTTACTTATTACTGTATTTTTATAAATTGACGGAAATAAAAAATGTAATTGATTTTGAAATTTTGTAATAGTAAATTGTATAAGAATTGAATTAGCTCGAAAATGGTTGGTTTTTTTTTTGAAACAAATAAAGAGTATCTTTTCTTAAGAGAAACGCACAAAGTATTTAGAAAAGCAGCTTTAAGTTTTCTAAAATGATACCTGTCAAAATTTTGACAACAGAGTGCGGCGCTAAGTCCGTTCCTGGCTTCTTTGGCAACGTATTAGAATGATTCTAGTATCTAGTTTGCTAATCCGTATATGCTGTACAACGTTACCAAATTTCTTTAAAATATGCAGGGTTGCTCAAATTTAGAATCCAGAATGTAAATCTTCAGCTACGCTTTTGGGGCTCAGTAGTATTATTTTGACCACCCCTGTACGCTACCAACATATTGCCCCATTCTTATCGTGTATACCCTGTATACTGAATTAAAGAATGATTAATAATTTTCAGAAAGTAATGGACGGGCCTGCGATATGATATAAACCGCTCCGCTGGACGAGAACTCGATGGTAGTAGTAGTAATTTTTAACTTAGATTAGAGAGTTATAACATTTAGCATGCTAAAAACATTATTAAGCTGGTGATACTTACGCATATTATATTTTCGACTGATGCACCTTTCATCTTTCCTTAAAAGAATTATTTATTGCTACTAACTCATCCTAAAATGCTGAAATCAAAACAGACGGTAAGTTAATTGCATAATCAAAGTGCAGTGAATTTATATTACTTGTATAAAATTGTTACCTATCACGAAACAGTTGGTCATGGCAATTTTCAAATGGATAAAATATAAAATTATAAATAATTATTAATTCGGTACATATTAAAACATAACAATTGCCGTGACAATGGCATTGTGCTTGAGCAAGTTGTATGCCTGCACCCGCTTTTCAGAAAGGCCGCTAAGATGTCGGTCTCGTGCACCACGCGATGTTAGGCATGTTAAACATCCCTACCCTGCGTACAAACTTATAAAGACAAAACGTATGTCTGCCGTCGGTGACTGGACATAGTCCCTGAAATAGGCAGACGGTAAAGAAATAAAATACAATACTATTTTTGTAGGATAAATTTCAGGATTTTTTAAAAACATATTATCTCCAAAGTAGTACTCGTTTTTTAATAAAGTGACAGAGAAATATTAAAGTCCGGACACAGCCAGTGCCTTATGGTAGTCAAATTTCATTAAAAGCTTGTACATAACTCAATTTTCCATTAACCTAGAAACTTAAATTTTGGTACACAAAAGTATATGAAAGCCAACAAATAAACGAAGCTTCACCAAAATACATTTACAATTTTCAGCAATATTTTTTTTAATTGGTCCAATTGAGCTAATGTGTCGGAGTTTAATCAAAATTAATTTGCGTCCGTTTGAAGACATGTTGTGAGTTGAGCCTGATCTTCATAATCAAATATTTTTATAAAGATTTGCGGGAACACAGTGATTCTGTATAAGATTGGATTACTTCAAAATCCACAACGTGACGAATCGACGCTCCATTCATTCGAGTTTCGATCGCTGAGAAATCTTACAAGTATTCTCTGTCCCAAGTTCGTCTAAAGGCATAGGTAACAATAGAATTTGTATCTTCCCCACCCTCCGCTCTTCAACCTCCCGCGCCATAAGCTTTGTATGTAAACAAAAGAGTAGACAACTGACAACACCGCTTTTCTACGGACGAAAAAATATTCCAAGCTCTTTGCAAAACAAAAGCCGAATATGATGCCACCTGCTGAGAAGTAGTTGAAGTTAGTAAAACGTTCGATAGAATAATACAGTTTTGAAGAAAATCGCTAGTTCAAGACCTTCACTAATCTTCAGCAGCACCTATCAGAATAATATTTTCTATCTCTGTTGGAGGTACTTGTTCGTCTAGAATATCGCAGCCTTAAAGTATCAAATTGAAAAAAGCTGTTAAGTTCTAACAACTTGATTTTGAATAATTAACCTAGAAAATTAATTTTTTTTATAATAAAGTCTATAGAGGCAATATGTGTACCAAATTGTATTAAATTAACTTAGAGAAAATGTGTTCAGTGTGTGTGTATTCTGTGAAATTCGTATTAAATCAATTGACGTTGCGCCGTCTATGAGCACAAGTTGGTATTGAACCTGCCATTTAAACCTCGGTGGTTCAGGGGCAAGAACGCGTACCTCTGAACCGAAGGGTACTGGGTTCGATAACAGGGTACTCCTTTCACTTTTTCAGTACAAACTGTAAAATTAACATCAACCGAGGTTCTGGCATTGTATTTGAGCAAGTTGAATGTCTGCACGTTCCGCCCTTCGGAGGGGGCGTAAAACTGTCGGTCCCGTGTCCATGCAATGTTGGGCACGTTAAAGATCCCTACCCTCCTTACAGAAAGACAGGGGTTCGGCAAAATTTCCAGGATAGTGAGGTGAAACTGCTCCCTGGCGTCGGTGATTGGCCATAGTCGCGGAAATAGGCCGACGTTAAAGAAACAAAGCACACACAACCTGCCATTCAAAACGAATAGCATTGTGTGCTCTATGGTACTGCAAACTTCAGTTGTCACTTATTTCCTGTGCATACGAACGGTAGTCAGTAGTGTTGTTTCAAATCCAGTGCCATATTTCTTCAAATAAATAATTCTAATCATCTGAATGTAACAGTTTTGAAGAGGTTTATAATATACAGGTGTATTTAAATGGAAATGCCCAAATGATATATATATTTATTGGTTGAATAAAAGGTTGATTTAACCTAACATGCCTATATCCGAAGTCGCATAATAAAAGCGAAACAGCGTGTCAAAGTGGCAAATAAAAATGGTTTTTCTTTAATGTGAGGGTGGGTCCGTGACTTTTTGATTGGAACACAGGTTTTTTGACAAAAAATCATTTATTTGTCAACATAGTCTTAGTTTATTTTCACTTCCAAAAAATAATATTTGTCGAGGTCCTTAAAACAGGTATTTGTTTGTGAGATAATTTCATCATGGGAGTTAAATCTCTTACCGCCGAGCCATTTCTTTAAGTTTGCAAACCAGAAATAGTTTCTCGGGGCTAAATCCGCAGAATAGAACTGATGAGGCGGCAATTTTTAGCCCAATTTTCGCAATTTCGCCATGGAGACTACACATGTGTACACCCTTGCATTGTCTTGGTGGAAAATAAGTTTTTTCTTGGCCAAATGCGGTCGTTATTTCTTCAAATCGTCATTGAATCGGTCCAATAAGTTGGTATAATATTCTCCATTGATTGTTCTTCCCTTTTGAAGGTAATCAATGTGGATTATACCGCGCGCATCCCAAAAAAAAAAACGGTCGCCATGACTTTATTAGCTGAAAAACCCACCTTGGCCTTCTTCGGCGCCGATTCGCACGGAGAAACCCACTGTTTTGACTGCTGCTTGGTCTCTGGTGTGTTGTGGTGAATCCATGTTTCGTCCACGGTTACGAAACGGTGCGACAACTCGTCCCTATTAAGGTTGAACAATGCCAAACACTCCTTCGAAGTTGTCACACGATTGCGTTTGTGGTCGATTTTGGGCAAACGCGGCACCCATTTTGCGGATAGCTTTCTCATACCCAAGTGATCATGCAAAATCGGAACCACTGAGCCATGTAATATGCCTTTGGCTTCCACACTCTTCCGCACTTTCAGTCTTCGATCGGCCAACACCATATCGTGAATTTTTTCAACTGTTTATATATATATATATATATATATATATATATATATATATATATATATATATATATATATATATATATATATATATGTGTGTGTGTGTGTGTGTGTGTGTGTGTGAGTGTGTGTTTATATATATATTAATGTGTCACACCGCTAACTCAAAAAATAATGGACCGATTTTGATAAAACTTGATGAGTGCCTTCCTTTCGCAAGTAAATTAGACAAATTCATTATCCAGGAAAATCGGACTAGTTTTTCCAGGAAAATTTTGCGTTTTCTTTCGGAAATGTTTTATAGCTCTGGAAATAACAAAGTTAGGGCAACCATATTGGATACCAGGATTTACATCATAAAAAAAACCATGCACCAACATTTGAATTTCTACGCTAAAATATAAAAAAGTTATAAGCTTTTAAGTTTTTCTTCTTAAAACGTCAAAAAGTCGCAATTCAAAACGCCAAAATTGACATGTTCTAAATAAAGAACTTGAAAATAACATTACGGGCAATGTAGTAGAAATTTTGTAAGAAGTGTGTTCTATAAAGCCTTAAGTTTCAGCTTCAGCCACCATTATCCTTCATTTTACTTAAATATTTGCAGAAAATAAATTTCAAATGCACCCCTTTTCTGATGCTTTAGCTGTGGTTTCAGCTATAGGGTTATAATACCTGAAGAAAAACGTTGTACCTACCCCTTGTTAAGCACATTGCGCGCACGAAGCAGTGTGAGATTTGGCATAGTTAAAGTGCATATAAACAAGGAGAGCAGAAAGATAAAATGTATGTATAATATATATATATATATATATATATATATATATATATATATATATATATATATATATATATATATATATATATATATATATATATATATATATATATATATATATATATATATATATATATATATATATGTATGTGATTAATAGATTAAACAGTGCTTTCTTCTAATTAGACGAGCGCCTCTCGACAGTAAAAACTTTGATGAGTTTTTTGTCGTTTTAACGAAATAAAAGACCTCCATGACTGTGCTGTGTACACACAATCCTCCCAACTGACCTTCCTGACCTGCTCTGACATCAGTTTGCCTAATCAAAAGCTAAAAGAAGTTAAAAGGGAAAGGAAAAGTTCATTATGCTCACATAACCTTGATATATGGCAGGGTTGATTTTCCTTCCCCTTTTAGTTTTAATTAGACAAGCTGATGGCGGGGGAGGTCAGAAAAGTCAATTGGTAGGATTTTTTGTAACATCACGTTAGGGAGGTCTTTTATTTCATTAAAACAACAAAAAACTCATCCAAGTTTTTACTGTCACGAGACGCTCGTCTAATTAGAGATTAGGATTGATTCCCAGTGTGACGGGTAATATATTCATGTCAATGTAAAACACATATTACTCTTATGGTCAAACATAACAGTTATGGGCAAAGTCGCAATTTGAAACGTCAAAATTGGCAATGTTTAGGCAAAGAACGTGAAACGGGTTGTGAAAAGAAAATGTTGCCAGAACTGCGAACCCTTAACTTTCAGCTTCAACCGTCATTGCCCTTCATTTTACTAAAATATTTACAGAAAATTCATTTCAAATAGATCCTTTATCTAATGCTTTGGCTGTCGGTTTAGTTAGGTTGATGCTTTCGCTGTAGGTTTAGTGAAGTTTATTGTTTAACGGTCTATACTTTTTAGCTAATTTTCGTAGAACAAATTCGTTAATTCATTTTTGCATTTTTTATCGAACGATGATGCATGTTTGTAAGAAAAAATCTGGACGCAGTAAGTGGGTTTTGGTAGTGAACTTTCATTAAATCCTTCAAATTTCATAACTCAATTTGCTATTAACGTCAGGTTTGTTGGCTAGGAAACCAACATTTAAGTTTAGTTTCGGAAAATCTTTGTACATTTTCAAACAATAAGTAATTTTGATAAAATATAGTACAATGTTTCTACTACATGGGCTATACCGGTAATCAGACTGATCCCTGCTCGCATTTGCTATTAAAAACACTTTTATGAAAATTCACTTTCATAACGCACTTGCTGCGTCCAGGCTTTTTTAAGGTTTGGAAAGATAATATAATAATAATTTATGGCGTACGGGGCGCCATCTACAAGCAATGTTATGCAATATATATATATATATATATATATATATATATATATATATATATATATATATATATATATATATATATATATATATATATATATATATATATATATATATGCCTCAACTTTTTGTTCAAGCCTCGTATACATCTTTTAGTAGCTAAATATGAAATATTGGACTTTCTTAACAAAAAAGCTATACTTATTGAAAATGGTTTGAGTTAACCGTTGAGGAGAGATTTTTGATTTTATAAATTAGTATTTCGGATTTGTACCTCCAAGAATATTAACGTCCACAACGGACTTTTTGTTAAGAAATTCAGAACTCATTGCTTTAGAGCGTATACGTATTTTAAAAATATGTGTCTAAATGTGACCGAAATTTTTCTTGGAGCCTTTAATTTCCTGAAAAAAAAACCTTTCATTTTTTCGCACTAAAAAACCTATTATAATCTTGCTGCTGTCGTCACCTCATAGCAAAGTGATCTAGTATACTCTTGTTTAAATTGGATAATTTCCATAACTACTGTTTTTTGGGTCTTTACGTTCCATGAAAATGCATTTTCTTGTGTATGAAGATCTTTGAACTCTACACCAAGGAAATATGTTTTGCGATAATAACAGAAAAAAATAATTTTTGAAAAATACCTAAATATTTATTGTCAACTTAGCAGCAACTATTTGAAGAAAAGAACAAAACCAGAAAAAAAACAAGTCACTTAAAGTAATAAATGCATGATCTAAGAGCACTAGCAATTAAAAAATAGAAAATATCTTAAAGGATGCTTTCGAAGTAGTTTCCATCTTCTTGTAAACATAGTCCCATTATACGAGAAAATTACGACGTACCCTTGCAGAAATGTTTCTTTCGTTCTCAACTTAATCAGCAGCTGAAAAATTTCCTTGGCACGGCATTTCCACACTATGAAGAGGGTTAGAATAAATAATATTTTTAGGTGACCCCATCAAAAATAGTCCATGGCTGTGAGATCCGGTGATAGGGCAAGCCATTTGAGGGGTGTATCATTCCATCTCCAGGAAAATTCAAAATTTAAACATCTTATGTACTATGCGAATGAGATATGTCATGCACGTGCCACTTGTTTTCACGGATAGCTAGTAGCCTCTCTTCAAGCAATATTTGGAGTTGCGCATTTAAAAATCTCAGATATTACGCTGCACCGAGAGGCCGAGGAAGAATAAACGGATCATGCCCATACATTTAAACAAAAATTATGCTGGAATCTCGATTTATAAACTTGGTGGGCTCCGACCATGAGTGAATATCTTAATGGTTTACTAAACCATGTTTTGAAATGATGCTCAACAAACAGTCAATTTTTGCACAAGTTGTTGCTGGTAGGGGTATAAAAATACTATCATGTGCAATCTTCTAAATTGTGGTATGAGAAACATGGTACTGTGCCGACATTTCCTTGTTCTTGTGTCAGTATTGTGATCTAAATTATCATGGACAAACTCTCCAAGATCTATGTGAATCACACGTCTCCTTCCAGTGTCTTCACGTCGAGGTTGCATTTGTCCCTTTTCTCTAAGTATAAGTCAGTTTTTCTACTGGGAAGGAGGCGATTATGATATCTGGCATGATAGTCTTAGGCAGAAGCACAATTCTATAACATTCAAAAAATGCTTGCAATAGATATATCAACATACTCGTCATTAGTGTAATTTGCCATATTATTCAATTCCAAACTTCTTTAGTATCGAAGTAAAAAGCGAATAAAGTCAATGAACATTAGATTTTTTTTTAAGTGACTTATAATAATTACTATTTATTATCAAATGACATTTATCTACTAGATGGCTTTGCTATTAACCACGATTTTAATAGATTTTTCTTAGTGCAAAAAAAATTAAAGGTTTTTTCAGGGAAATTAAAAGCTTAATGGACATTTTTGATCACACTTAGACACAGTATTTTAAAATCCGGATACGCTATGAAGAAATGAGATCTGAATGTCTTAACAAAATGGACGTTAACATTCCTGAAGGTATAGATCCGAAAGACTAGTTTATAAAATAAAAAAGTTCGGGACGCAGCAAGTGCATTTCTCTATTAACTTGAACAGTTGAATTTTGGGACGTAGTAAGGCCTTTCACAAGGCAACATATCCACCAAACGTCATTAGAATAGCTTTGTAATTTACGGAGAAATTTTTTTTTTTCAAAAGAAAACTAAAAATTTGAAAAACTCAATTTTCTATACACTTAGAAAGTTGAATTCTGGCATGTAGTAAGGTCTTTCCCAAGGCAACATATCCACAAAATGTCATTAAAATAGCTTTGATTTTCAGGGAAAAAGATTTTTTTTTGAAAGCAAACTCAAAATTTTCCCGGAAAACCTTGTCTTATTTTCCTGGCCAACAAACTCATTCAAGCCATTAATAAAAGAAAGGCACTTGCCGAGGTTGATCGAAATCGGTTAATTATTTTTTGAGTTATCAATTGGCTGCCTATATATATATATATATATATATATATATATATATATATATATATATATATATATATATATATATATATATATATATATATATATATATATATATATATATATAGGCAGAAACGCTGAAACAAGTCAATTTTAATATTGAGGGGGACATGTTTTGACATAAAACTCAACTTTATCACATCAACCCCTTAAGGGTGGTGATAACCCTTATATTTTGAATAGGGAACATAGGTCGAGTGTTACATCATTTGAAAGCTCTTTCTTTTCTGAATTCAGCACACTAATTTTTTTGGAAGTTTTATCAACTTGTTTAAAAATTATTCACAGTTGAAGTTGCAAGAACCTATTTCATCCATTGTGATAAGAAATGCACTAGTCAATTTTTCGTTAAAAAAAAAAAAACCAAACGTTCAAAAATGTTTATTCAGTTAAGTAAGTGTCCAAATTGTTGACCACCAGCTGTGACATTCTGGAGCATTTGTGGAGTTATTAGACGGCATTCCTCAACAATGCGTCGTCGTAATACTTTCAGAGACTCCGGTTCTGTTGCGTAAATTCTACTCTTTAAATGGCCCCATAGAAAGAAGTCTATAGGAGTTAAATCCGGTGATCTAGGGGGACACGCAATAGCACCTCGACGCCCAATATATTGTCCTGGAAACTCTCTGTTCAAAAACTCCCTAACACATTGTGAAAAATGCGGAGGAGCTCCATCTTGTTGAAACACTAATTGATTTTCTTCATAGAGATCATCATTTTCAACAATGTCAATTAGTAGAAGGTAAACAACATCTTCTAGTAACTCCAAATACGTTTCGCCACTCAAATTGCCATCAAGAAAAATTGGTCCGATTAAACGGTTTCCAAAAATGCCCGTCCAGACATTCAACTTCTGTGGAGTTTGATTGTGGACTTAGTGAAAATTTCTTGGATTATTATCTGCCCAATAACGACAATTATGACGATTGACTGTAGAGTTTAATAAAAACGCACACTCGTCTAAAAACAGATATTGAACAGAAAGTTTCCGTTATCAGCTATTCGTGCAGTCATAACTTCACAAAACTCAAGCCGCCGATCAAAATCATCTTCATTCAGTTGTTGTACAAGATGAATTTTATACGGGTGAAATTTATGATGCTTCAATATTCGCTGAATAGTTCTTCTGTTGCTGTTTGAAACAGTGGCCAATTTTCTCGTGCTGAAAGTTGGGTCCGCAGCAATTTGTCCTAAAACTTAAATCTCAGTAGTTTCATTTCTAACCGGAAATTCACGTTCAGGACCCCTTTTTTTGTTGGCTACTGAACCACTTTGTCGAAACATTGCAACTAACTCCAAAATGAATTTTCTGTTAACATGTCTGTTCGGATGTCGTTCATTAAACAAATTTGCGGTACGGTTAGGGTAAACTCAAATTCAACAAAGCTTCATTTGTGCCAAAAGAAATATTGAACAATAGAACAATAATGTACAGCGTAATATGGTTGATACAATGCTCCAGCTCTATCTTAGCTTTATCATCGGGTTTTACATTTAAATTAATTATTTACATAAACATATCGTATTATCTACTTTACCATTAGTACAATTGTATTAGTTTGGGCTTTACAATTAAAAATTACATTTAATTACAGGAAAAAGGCTTTAAAAAACCTGCGTCTGTAGACTAATGTACCTATTGGCCAATAGACCAAGAACAATGATGCTGTATTTATTTCCAGTTAACTCCAATATTGATTGGATACATATACACACGCATACGCACACACTATAATTATATACACATATAAGCATTTACACACATATACATACACACATACATATATACAATAATTATACTTGTAAACATTAATTGTTAAGTGCACCTTTTACAGTTTACATGTATACTTAAGTGAGAGAATAGTATACTAGTCTCTAAAAAATTAACAAAAGGTAATTTATGTTTAAGATTAAATTCTAATCTTCTAGCTTTATAATTTTGAATTAAACTCACTAATGGGTTATTGAATTTAGTCTCATAAAATTTATTTGCTGTCTTAGTTACATTTTTTTATGTGCATTATTTTTACGATATCATGTAATTGCTTAACTAGAGTGTACCTGCTTTTATTAAGTGCCATTCTTAGCCATTTATTTTGAAACCGCGGTATTTTTGCTATATGAGTTTTAGCTGCACCACACCAGACTGGTGCTGCGTAAGAAATTATGGGTCGTAACATGGTTATATAGTAACAGTTTATTTTCTATACTAACTTTGCTTTTTTTGTAATAACGGGATAAAGTGTTTTTACTGCCAAATGAGCATTTTTTATGGATGTGTCTGTAGGCTTCTTAAATGTTTGTCTGGAATATAAGTGTACTCCTAAGTATTTGACCGTATTATTTTATTTAATGTTTTCTCCGTTAAACTTTTGAGGGTGAAATATAATAATTCAGTTTTGTTTGCATTAATTTGAAATTTCCATATCTTAAAGATCTGCAGCATGTTTAAATGGATCTGAATTTGTTTCGCTACCACTGTAGCACTGAAAGAATGCGCATATATTGCGGTGTCATCAGTGAATAAAGCGGTTTGAGTTTTTAAAAATTGGTGTAGGTCGTTTATATATATATATATATATATATATATATATATATATATATATATATATATATATATATATATATATATATATATATATATATATATATTGTTTATTTATCAATTTATGCATACAGCTACAATATTACAATAAGCTGCACGATTGCAATTAAGGTACATTTATACTTAATACAACTAATACAACTAAAATATATTTTCTTGGATACCTAAGTCAACATGACTTGTTTGTATCCTTTACAGCTAACTCCACATAATCGCCAGTACATTGATTTAAACCGCTTAATATCCACAATATTTACTTTTTTTCCCTCTTTTTTTTGGTGCCCCTATCTAACCAGATGTGCCCCGATCCTCAAAAGATGAGAGATGCAACTTTAAACCAAAACAATGTCTTAGTGTTAACCTCAGTAGGGGAATCAACAGCATATCCTACACTCAATACAGTTCATTTTGTCAACCCTTAGTCTCCCTTTTTCATATCTTTCTTCTGCATATATGATATCCATACAACCAACACTGCTAACCTTCATTCGCATATTACAGACCATAATGCTATTTTATTAAACTTTGGTCTTATTGGTTCCACTGAAAAAACTATTGCGAGACCTAGGGTACTAAGGAGGATAGATTTTCATAACTTGCATGAGAGGCTGAGAAATGAAACCTGGCAATCTGTGTTTTTTGAATCAGATGCAAAATTGATTTTTGATAATTTTGTTGATATCCTAAATAAGCATATAGATAGCTCTACAGCATACAAGTTAAGTCAAATAACAGAAGAATAAAACCTTGGATAACTGCCGGGATTATAACAGCCATGAAACATAAACATTAAAGCAGAAATGGAATAGGGAAAAAACCGTAGAGTCGGAGGTAGCATTTAAACACTACAGAAATATGCTTACAAAACTGATAAGAGTGACACGTAATGACTATTATAAAAACTTGATTACGTCACACAAGGGAAATTACGGCAAGATTTGGAAAACTATTAATGAAATCACAAACAGTAATAAACGTTCTAAAGTAGTTAAAACAATAATAACATAAAAAGGGGGTGTTTTGACTTCGGCGAGGGATATTGCATTGGAATTTAACAATTATTTTGTTGAAGTAAGAAAATTAAAAGGCGAAATATAGAAACTAGAGCAAACAAGCAATATGGAGATTCCTTTTTCTTGCATTCTGTGACGGAGAACGAAGTTATCGGCATAATCTCTTCGCTGAGGCCAGGCGCTGCCGCTGGAAGCGATGGTATTTCGGCCAATATGATAAAAAATTGTCATCTGTTTTTGGCTAAACCTTTGACTCATTTAATGAACACAATATTTCGGACAGCTATTATTCCATTGCAATTGAAAGAGTCTATAGTGCTTCCAGTTTATAAGTCAGGTGATCATAAAAACGTTTCAAACTACAGACCTATTAGTCTACTTAGTGTATTTCAAAAATTTTTGAAAAACTATTAAATATCAGATTAAATGAATATTTGGATAAACATAGCATGTTGTCCAAAAGGCAATTTGGTTTTAGACGAGGACTATCCACTCAAGATGCATTGTATGAATTGACAAGTACTGTTCTCGGAAGCTTTAATAGCAATATGAAAGCTCTAGCTGTGTTTTTGGACCTAAAAAAGGCTTTCGATACAGTTTGTCATAAAAAGTTGTTGGCTAAACTAGAGTTGATTGGGATAAGAGGACATACGTTGTCACTTTTTGGTAGCTACCTTCATGAGAGAATCCAGCGTGTGAGAGTGGGTGACTGTGTGAGGGAAGGACGAGTGGTTACCTCCCAAGAAACACGTTTGTAACCGTTACATGGCATTGGAAGCTCGATAAAGACGAGTGGTTACGTGTGGTGTACCACAGGGAAGTATATTGGGTCCAATATTGTTTTCTATTTATGTAAATGATATAATTGAAGACCTTACTTTGGACTGTATACCTATTGCTTATGCAGATGATACCGTTCTGGTGTTTGTGGGAAATCAATGGGAAAAATTGTTTGAAAGAGCGGAGACAACAATCAATCATGTGAAAGAGGTACTAGACAGTAACCTACTAGCGTCGAACCTAACAAAAATATCATATGTGGCTTTCTCACCGACAGCAGCCGGAAGACCATCCTCCAGTCTATCAATTAGTATACATGATGATTGCTGTAAGCTAACTGAGTCTCACAGTGTCAAATATCTTGGTCTGCTGGTAGACAATAATTTAAAATGGCAAGAACATGCAGCATATATGAATGCAAAGGTGAAAAAGATTATATACAAATTCTATACCCTGCGAAATATTTTAACAACAGAAAACCTAATACTGGTTTACAAGTCTCTCGTGGAGTCTTTTGTGGGGTATGGTATTATTTTCTGGGGTGCGTGCTATGAAAATGCATTAGCTGCGCTTCAAGTTACTCAAAATAGTATATTGAGAGTCATTCTTCATAGGGATTCTAGGTCTAGTACGAACTTTCTTTATAGTAACGACTATATTAAACTACTCGATATAAGAGGAATGTTTATATTAAATGTACTAAAACATATGCATCATCATTTTCGGGCAATAAATGTGGTGGACCACACATATGGCACAAGTTGCAGAATAGGTGAAAACTTGACTATTCCACCGGTAAATAGGAGCGTTTATAAAAGATCGGTTTTATTTTGGGGTCCAAAGTTATATAATCAATTACCAGCAAATTTGAGGATTTTATCTAAATCTAAATTTAAAAAAGAAATTTTTAGCTTTGTTATTTTGAAACAGGTCGAACTGAAAGCAATGTTAAAGTAGAGAGCAGTATGATAGTTGAGTGGTATGGAGAAAGTGGAGTGGATGTGTTGCCTGGACAGGGTGCAGGTAAAGTAAGTGTGTGCTGTGTGTGAGTGTGCTGTCGTGAGTGCGTGTCTGTGTGCATATGTGTGTGTAAATATAATATGCATGCGTGGAGAAATGGGTGGGTGAGTACTATGATGTGTATGAACATTTTGGTTGTGGGTGGTATAGAGGTGTTGGTTGTATGGATATCATATATGCAGAAGAAAGATATGAAAAAGGGAGACTAAGGGTTGACAAAATGAACTGTATTGAGTGTAGGATATGCTGTTGATTCCCCTACTGAGGTTAACACTAAGACATTGTTTTGGTTTAAAGTTGCATCTCTCATCTTTTGAGGATCGGGGCACATCTGGTTAGATAGGGGCACCAAAAAAAAGAGGGAAAAAAAGTAAATATTGTGGATATTAAGCGGTTTAAATTAATGTACTGGCGATTATGTGGAGTTAGCTGTAAAGGATACAAACAAGTCATGTTGACTTAGGTATCCAAGAAAATATATTTTAGTTGTATTAGTTGTATTAAGTATAAATGTACCTTAATTGCAATCGTGCAGCTTATTGTAATATTGTAGCTGTATGCATAAATTGATAAATAAACAAATAAACAATATATATATATATATATATATATATATATATATATATATATATATATATATAACAAATAAACAATATATATATATATATATATATATATATATATATATATATATATATATATATATATATATATATATATATTGTTTATTTGTTTATTTATCAATTTATGCATACAGCTACAATATTACAATAAGCTGCACAATTGCAATTAAGGTACATTTATACTTAATACAACTAATACAACTAAAATATATTTTCTTGGATACCTAAGTCAACATGACTTGTTTGTATCCTTTACAGCTAACTCCACATAATCGCCAGTACATTAATTTAAACCGCTTAATATCCACAATATTTACTTTTTTCCCTCTTTTTTTTGGTGCCCCTATCTAACCAGATGTGCCCCGATCCTCAAAAGATGAGAGATGCAACTTTAAACCAAAACAATGTCTTAGTGTTAACCTCAGTAGGGGAATCAACAGCATATCCTACACTCAATACAGTTCATTTTGTCAACCCTTAGTCTCCCTTTTTCATATCTTTCTTCTGCATATATGATATACACACAACCAACACCTCTATACCACCCACAACCAAAATGTTCATACACATCATAGTACTCACCCACCCATTTCTCCACGCATGCATATTATATTTACACACACATATGCACACAGACACGCACTCACGACAGCACACTCACACACAGCACACACTTACTTTACCTGCACCCTGTCCAGGCAACACATCCACTCCACTTTCTCCATACCACTCAACTATCATACTGCTCTCTACTTTAACATTGCTTTCAGTTCGACCTGTTTCAAAATAACAAAGCTAAAAATTCCTTTTTTAAATTTAGATTTAGATAAAATCCTCAAATTTGCTGGTAATTGATTATATAACTTTGGACCCCAAAATAAAACCGATCTTTTATAAACGCTCCTATTTACCGGTGGAATAGTCAAGTTTTCACCTATTCTGCAACTTGTGCCATATGTGTGGTCCACCACATTTATTGCCCGAAAATGATGATGCATATGTTTTAGTACATTTAATATAAACATTCCTCTTATATCGAGTAGTTTAATATAGTCGTTACTATAAAGAAAGTTCGTACTAGACCTAGAATCCCTATGAAGAATGACTCTCAATATACTATTTTGAGTAACTTGAAGCGCAGCTAATGCATTTTCATAGCACGCACCCCAGAAAATAATACCATACCCCACAAAAGACTCCACGAGAGACTTGTAAACCAGTATTAGGTTTTCTGTTGTTAAAATATTTCGCAGGGTATAGAATTTGTATATAATCTTTTTCACCTTTGCATTCATATATGCTGCATGTTCTTGCCATTTTAAATTATTGTCTACCAGCAGACCAAGATATTTGACACTGTGAGACTCAGTTAGCTTACAGCAATCATCATGTATACTAATTGATAGACTGGAGGATGGTCTTCCGGCTGCTGTCGGTGAGAAAGCCACATATGATGTTTTTGTTAGGTTCAACGCTAGTAGGTTACTGTCTAGTACCTCTTTCGCATGATTGATTGTTGTCTCCGCTCTTTCAAACAATTTTTCCCATTGATTTCCCACAAACACCAGAACGGTATCATCTGCATAAGCAATAGGTATACAGTCCAAAGTAAGGTCTTCAATTATATCATTTACATAAATAGAAAACAATATTGGACCCAATATACTTCCCTGTGGTACACCACACGTAACCACTCGTCTTTATCGAGCTTCCAATGCCATGTAACGGTTACAAACGTGTTTCTTGGGAGGTAACCACTCGTCCTTCCCTCACACAGTCACCCACTCTCACACGCTGGATTCTCTCATGAAGGTAGCTACCAAAAAGTGACAACGTATGTCCTCTTATCCCAATCAACTCTAGTTTAGCCAACAACTTTTTATGACAAACTGTATCGAAAGCCTTTTTTAGGTCCAAAAACACAGCTAGAGCTTTCATATTGCTATTAAAGCTTCCGAGAACAGTACTTGTCAATTCATACAATGCATCTTGAGTGGATAGTCCTCGTCTAAAACCAAATTGCCTTTTGGACAACATGCTATGTTTATCCAAATATTCATTTAATCTGATATTTAATAGTTTTTCAAAAATTTTTGAAATACACTAAGTAGACTAATAGGTCTGTAGTTTGAAACGTTTTTATGATCACCTGACTTATAAACTGGAAGCACTATAGACTCTTTCAATTGCAATGGAATAATAGCTGTCCGAAATATTGTGTTCATTAAATGAGTCAAAGGTTTAGCCAAAAACAGATGACAATTTTTTATCATATTGGCCGAAATACCATCGCTTCCAGCGGCAGCGCCTGGCCTCAGCGAAGAGATTATGCCGATAACTTCGTTCTCCGTCACAGAATGCAAGAAAAAGGAATCTCCATATTGCTTGTTTGCTCTAGTTTCTATATTTCGCCTTTTAATTTTCTGAGATATACCTTTTCTTACTTCAACAAAATAATTGTTAAATTCCAATGCAATATCCCTCGCCGAAGTCAAAACACCCCCTTTTTATGTTATTATTGTTTTAACTACTTTAGAACGTTTATTACTGTTTGTGATTTCATTAATAGTTTTCCAAATCTTGCCGTAATTTCCCTTGTGTGACGTAATCAAGTTTTTATAATAGTCATTACGTGTCACTCTTATCAGTTTTGTAAGCATATTTCTGTAGTGTTTAAATGCTACCTCCGACTCTACGGTTTTTTCCCTATTCCATTTCTGCTTTAATGTTTATGTTTCATGGCTGTTATAATCCCGGCAGTTATCCAAGGTTTTATTCTTCTGTTATTTGACTTAACTTGTATGCTGTAGAGCTATCTATATGCTTATTTAGGATATCAACAAAATTATCAAAAATCAATTTTGCATCTGATTCAAAAAACACAGATTGCCAGGTTTCATTTCTCAGCCTCTCATGCAAGTTATGAAAATCTATCCTCCTTAGTACCCTAGGTCTCGCAATAGTTTTTTCAGTGGAACCAATAAGACCAACGTTTAATAAAACAGCATTATGGTCTGTAATATGCGAATGAAGGTTAGCAGACTGCAACTCAAAAACTTTATTCTTGTTACGAATAGTTGGATTTATTCTAACAAATATGTGATCAATACATGTTTCGGTAGTATCAGTTATTCGTGTCGGAGAGCGAATATAAGGCATAAAACCATATCTATATAAAGTGCCCATGTAATGTGAAGACATCGGATCTTTGTCACAATTTTTTTCCGAGATGTCAATATTTACATCTCCTACAAATATATTAACATCCCCTGCAATACCAGCACGTAGATACGAGTCCAGTTCACCGACAAATAACGCTACGTTTGTGGCGGGTGACCTATAAGCACAAACAATATTGACTGAGATGGAGTCTATATCCATAGAGACCTTCATTAATCGCACATCTGTAATATCTGTAACTATCATATCTAACACTACTATATCATCTCTCACAAAAACTACCACTCCGTCATTTTGGTTATATGAGGCCTCATTATAATAACCTGTAAAACCCTGTATAGCAAAATTATCTATACTATCTAGTTGCCAAGTTTCGGTTAAAACAATTGCTATGATTCCCCCACCCATCAATCCCTCCAACATTATCATAAATTCATCATAATTTTTTTTTAAACTTCTTATGTTAAGGCTAACAATACTATACTTTAATTTACTTATTTTTATCAACTTAATGTAGTCATCTGTGTTATAGCACTGTCGTTCTTCCACATTACAATAATTATCTAACAAATTAGTTAATTCTGTTACATCTCCCATCCCGCGAAGGTACGAAACTGCACCAAACTACACCAAACCTCAAGTATATTATAGGATATCAATACAGAAAGTTTACCCCTAATAGCTAGTTCGCAGGGCAATCCATCAAAATAAACAGGTATAAATTTAAATTAACGCACCTATATACAAATATTAAATCTCTTATCTAAATAATTAAACGATAATAAATACGGTAAAATTTATCTTTCAAAATAACTTAAAATGTTTTACTGACAAGCTAAACAATTCCTTCCCACTAGTTGCAAGATATCCAAAATAGCTCTATCGTATCAATCCAATTTAAATCTCAAACTTTATTGGAGAATTTTTCCTACGTTAATTTATCCACTACCACAATGCAATCCGAAAACAGTATACCTATGTACAAAATAAAATATAACGATTATGTAGATCGAACAAAAAAAAAACACAAACAAAATTTAATGCACTTATAAAGCACGTAAAAAAAAACTAACAGACTAACAATTTTATAGTTACCAATATTAGATGTAAATATTAAACAAAATAAAAAAAACTACATTATTGATAGTCTCTTCCTCCTACCTTGTTATTCTAAGCCTGTAACTCACTTGAATCTTTTATCGCGATTCTTACTCCATCTTTTCTTGTGTAAATACTTCCCCTCCAAACCCATACTTTGCTTCTCCCATATTTTTGCTTTGCACGGTTTAACAAATCTAACCTTCTCTTGGTTAGTTCTTCCACAATATAAACATTAGAGTGTTTCAAAAGTTTTCTTTTACTCAGTACCTGATTTACTATTTCATCACTTTTGAACTTTACAACCAAAGGACTGTCATTTCCATTTTTTTGGTTCAGTCTCAGTTTGTAGGAAACATCAACAACTTCGCATCCAAAATCCAGACCCATCTTTTCTTTTAAAAACTGGATTACCGTATCAGAAGTGCTGCTGTCATTTTGTACTTCCAATCCATACATTCTTAGAATGTTTCTATTATTGACTTTTTGTTCTAGGTCATCTACCTTCTGCTTTAATATTTCATTCTCTTTATCGAGAGTATCTATTATATATATATATATATATATATATATATATATATATATATATATATATATATATATATATATATATATATATATATGTATATATATATATATATATATATATATATATATATATATATATATATATATATAATAAATAGCTTGAATAGACCTCTGCGGAACGCCTGCTCTAGTTTTCTTTTAATAGATGTCGTGTTATTTATGGTAACACAAAATTCTCTGTCTCTCAAATACGAGTATATCACTTTGATTAAGTCTCTGGGGTAATTAGTCTTTATCATTTTATAAGTCCATCTTGCCATGCCGTATCAAATGCTTTTTGTATATCTAAGAAAACCATGATAGTCTTTATTAAAATTAACAGATATGTCATTTACTATTCTGAACCTGCTGAACTGTGTTGCGCGTTTTTCTGAAGCAAAATTGGATTCCTGTAATAGGGTACATTTTTTTATGCTTCTCAATGCAAATATTTATTATTGCTTCTGAGGTTTTACTTACGGTGTTTAAGAGACTGGTAGGCCTATATGCGTCGCTTCTGTTACCTGGTTTTCCCGGCTTATGAACGGGTACGCTATTTTCCGTTTTGAGGGGAAGTGTCCAAAACGAAGTATTGTGTTTATTAAGGTTGTCACCTTGACTAATGCTTTTCACGGAAAGTTCTTCAGAGGTATATTTTGAATCTTCTCGAAACCACCTGTTTTGGTGTTACGGGTGTTACGTATTTCTTTCCGAACTTGCCAGGTATTATCATCGGTTTTACTTTCTATAAAAGTGTTCACAGTATTTATAATGTCTACCTGCGTCGGGGTATTATTTACAATATCTATATTATGTACATTTTCGAAGCGTGCCACCAAGCTCTCGGTTTTTTCAACATCGGTTAGGGATATTAAGCCATTATTATTAACAAGTGAAGGGACGTTCCGGCTGGAATTCTTGAAAGATCTTACTGTTTTCCAGATGCTATTAGCTTTGGTATTTCATTTGCTAAATTTCCTGGTGATGTTTTGGTTTCTAAAATCAATTATTTCGGTTTCAATTTCTCTAACTAATCTGTTGTAAAGCCTTATCCTGTTAATTTCTTATATTTTATTTTATTTGAAATGTTTTCAGGTAACTTTGAATTGTTCGGTGTTATAGTACTCTGTTTAATGAATTTATTTATGCTGTTTTGTATCAGCTTGGTAAAAGTCTTGAAATTAAATTTTCATTTAGATTTGGCAAGTCACTTATCACCGTAACATGCAATGTAAAGTATAATAAAATGTATATATCCATAATGGTCTTCAGTTATTAATTTGTAATATGTAACGTCTATTTTATATGCATTTTTGCAAATATTTTAATTAAATGTCACATAAATCGTGTACCTCCTAAAATTCATTTCTTGCAATATTTACCATTCATAAACCGCCTTACTTATACAAGCTTTAGTTAAAAATTACAAATTTTCACGTTTCAAATGTCCACTGTGACATTTACAGAAGAAAAAAGTTCGGGACGCAGCAAGTGCGTTATGGTAGTTAATTTTCATAAAAATATTTTAAATAGCAAATATGTGTGTTTTTTTTCAGAAAGCAGGGATGAAATTTGATTACCAGTATGACATATATAGTAAAAACAATGTGCCATGTTTCATCAAAATAACTTTATTGTTTGAAAACGTACAAAAATTTCCGAAAGTAAACTTAAAGTGTAACCGAAAAAATCCGTTTCTTGGTCAACCTTATAGGTTAATAGCAAATTGAGCTTTTCAAATATGAAGCATTTAATCAACATTCGCTGCCATAACGCACTTGCTGCGTCCAGAATTTCTTAACTTACAAACATGCATTATATTTCGATGGAAAATGCAAAACATAAGGCGTTTTCGACTAAAAAAAATATTATTTGTATCACCAACGACTTATGGGCCACCCTGTGATTGTAGAAATATTTTTTAAGATGTAGCTCAAGACACCCTATAATTAATGTATACAATATTTTTTCATATTTTGTATAATAACGGATATATTAAGCTTTATTGATTTATTACGAAAATTCGACAAAAATTATATACCATTAAACGTTAAACTCTATAGCTAAGGCTACTGCCAAGCATGAGAGAAAGGGTCTATTTGAAATGAATTTTCTGGAAATATTTTAGTAAAATGAAGGACAATGACGGTTGAAACTAAGACTTCAGGGTTTGTAAAATATTCTTCTTAAGACATTTTCTTTCCATAGCTCGTATTAGATTCAAGTTCTTTGCCTAAATGTTGCGAATTTTGACGTTTTAAATTGTCACTTTGACGTTTTGAGGAAAACCCCAATTTCTTTTTTTTAAATGCCCATAACTTTTTTGTCTTTTGACCTACAGAGCTAAATTTTGGTAGGTAGCTCACCTATAATGATATAAACTAGAGTACCAAATTTGGTTGCCCTTACTTTGTTAATTCCAGAGATATAAATTTTATTTGAAAGAAAACACAAAATTTTCCGGGAAGACCTGGGCCGATTTTTCTGACTAACGAACTTATTTAAGCCATTTGCAAAAGGAAGGTATTCACCAAATTTAATCAAAATCGGCCCATGATTTTTTGAGTTATCGGTGTGATATATATATATATATATATATATATATATATATATATATATATATATATATATATATATATATATATATATATATATATATATATATATATATATAAACATATAAAAATTGAAACTGACCCCGGATATGTGTTCTGGGGGGGCTAATAAGCGCTCATTTGAAGAAATTTTTTCAAAATTCAAAAGTCGCGATCTCCTCATTAGTGAATTTTTTAAAAGAAAATCCACTATATACATTTCAAAGTAATTTTTCTCGAACTTTTTGACCTTTCTGCACCAAGAATAAATATATAACATAAAAATCGGAACTGACTGTGGGCATGGGTTCTAGGGGGCCTAGTCGCGCTCATTGCAAGACATTATTTCAATATTCAAAAGTTTTGATCTCATTAGTGAATTTCTTCTACGAAGAATAACTAAAATGACAATCTACAACATGAAAACTTCACCCTTACATTCAAGCCCCTTCGAGTGACAGTTGCAATCCCAAAAATTTTTGAATAGGAAGTAGTGGTTCGTGATACTCACTTCGAAAACATCTTCATTCTCTATTCAAAAATTGAGGTGTTTCTGGATTTTTTGTGAATTTTCTTTAAAAAAATTATATCTATATTATGGCAACCAAATTTGGTACGCTGGTTTATATCATAAAAAAGTTCGGGACGCAGCAATTGCGTTATGGTAGTGAATTTTCATTAAATGCTTCAAATTTGCATAACTCCTTTTTCTATAAACCTAGAAAGTTGAATTTGGTATGTAGTAAAGGCAACATATCCACCAAATTTCATCAAAATAGCTTTGTAATTATCGGAGATAAACATTTTTTTCGAAAGAAAACTAAAAAATTTCCCGGAACACCTTGTCCGATTTTCTTGGATAAAGAACTCATCCAAGCTATTACTAAAAAAACTCTGGACGCATCAAGTGCGTTATGGTAGTGAATTTTCATAAAACTATTTTTTAATAGCAATAATGTGTTTTTTTTTAAGAAAGCAGGCATCACATTTGGTTACCAGTATAATCTATATAATAAAAACAATGTGCCATGTTTCATCAAAATAACTTTATTGTTTGAAAATGCACAAAAATTTCCCAAAGTAAACTTAAAGTGTTCCCGAAAAAACTCGTTTCTTGGTCAACCTTATAGGTTAATAGCAAATTGAGCTATTCAAATATTAAGCATTTGATCAAAATTCGTACCATAACGCACTTACTGCGTCCAGATTTTTTTTTCTTACAAACATGCATTATATTTCGATGGAAAATGCAAAAATGCAATAACATAAGGCGTGTTTGATTAAAAAGAAAAGAAAATTTGTATCACCAACGACTTATGGGCCAGCCTGTGATTGTAGAAATAATTTTTTAAGATGTAGCTCAAGACACCCTTACTTTGTTAATTTTGGAGATATAAATTTTTTTCGAAAGAAAACACAAAATTTTCCGGGAAAACCTCGGCGAATTTTCTTGGCTAACGAACTTATCCAAGCCACTTGCGAAAGGAAGGTACTCACCAATTTTGACGTTTAAAATCGCGATTTTGACGTTTTGAGGAGAGCTCAAATTTACTTTTTCTTTAAATGCCTGTAACTTTTTTGTCCTTTAACCTACGGAGCTAAATTTTGGTACGTAACTTGCCTATAATAATATAAACCCGCGTATGAAATTTGGTTGCCCTTACTTTGTTAATTTTGAAAATATAAAAAAAATCGATTTTTTTAGAAAGAAAACACACACTTTTCCGGGAAAACCTCGGCGAATTTTCCTGGCTAACGAACTTATCCAAGCCACTTGCGAAAGGAAGGTACTCACCGAGTTTTATCAAAATCGGTCCATTATTTTTTAAGTTATAGGTGTGACACATAATATATATATATATATATATATATATATATATATATATATATATATATATATATATATATATATATATATATATATATATATATATATATATATATATATATATATATATATATAAACATATAAAGTTTTTTTTTTTTTATGTCAACAACACACCACGAGGGCTTACAGCCTAAATACTATCGTACCGTGGGTGTTGACAAGGAGGAAAGAGGCAGCTTGTTAATTCTGGACTTGAAGGTTTGGAGGTTCGGAGGAGAAGGAAAAACATGTGCCGGCAAGGAATTCCACAACTTGGAAGTCCTCGGGACAAAAGAGCGGGCATAACAAGATGTTCTATGTCTGGTGACCTGGACATTAAAAGGGTGCATTCGCTCTGTTCCCCTGGTAGATCTGCTGGGGGCAGCAGGTGGGGGAATTATGGAGGAAAGCTCCTCTGAGCAGTGCCCGTGCAGATATCTATAAAAGAGAGAGAGGTCACCAACAGCACGTCGGTGGGCAAGGGATGGAAGCCTTTGGGTGAGGGTAGGGTCACCGATGAGACGTATAGCTCTCTTTTGAATGGAGTCCAGGATAGTGAGTGTAGAAGCGGCAGCTGCACCCCAGATGTGGGAGCAGTATTCGAGGTTTGGCCTTATTTGTGAAGTGTATAAGGTATAGAGATTAGTTGGTGAAAAGTATTTGCGAGCCCGGAAGAGGAAACCCAATTTCTTAGCAGCCGATTCTGCAATTGATGTAACATGTTGGTGCCAATTAAGATTTCGATCCACAGAAATGCCAACAAGAGAAAAGGACTCATTACTTTGAATAACTTGGTTGTTCATTGTGATGGGTCTAGGGCTGCTGTATCTCTTGTGAGAAAGAAAGCAAGACTTAGTTTTGGTGGGGTTGAATTGTACAAGATTTCTACTTCCCCAGTCTAATATTTTTTGGAGGTCTACGGAGACAGAACCCTCCATGAGTCTGCGATCCTCATCTAATTGGGTTAAAGAGACAGGCTTAGAATATTGTATGTTTGAGTGGAGGGTGCTGTCGTCCGCGTAGCTGTGAACTGGGTTGGATGTGCTAGAGAGGAGGTCATTGATGTGGAGAAGAAACAAAGTAGGGGCTAAAGCTGAACCTTGAGGAACTCCTGCATTAATTGGATAGAGTTTAGAGGAATGGCCATCCACAACAACAGATATGCTCCTGTTGGAGAGGAAATTTGCTGTCCAGGTACAAAGTTTTGGTGGTAGCCCATAGGCCGGAAGTTTATTAAGCAGCGCTGCGTGCCAGACCTGGTCGAATGCTTTGGATATGTCTAGAGCAACAATCTGGGATTCACCGTGTTGTTCCATAGACTTATTCCAAGAATGGGTGACAAAGGAAAGGAGGTCGGCAGTCGATCTGCGCTGACGGAATCCATACTGCCTGTCGTGGATTAGACTGTGTTTTTCAAGGAATTTTAGTAGTTCGGTGTTTATATACTTTTCCATCACTTTAGAGATGACTGAAAGGAGAGAAATAGGCCTGTAGTTGCTAGGAAGCGCTTTGGATCCTTTCTTGGGGATGGGTTGTACTCGAGTAGTTTTCCAGTTACTAGGGAATATGCCTTTATTGTAAGATATCTGAAACAGACGAGTCAGGACAGGAGCAAGTTCTGGTGCGCATTTTTTGAGAACAATTGCTGGGATCTCATCAAGGCCAGAGGCTTTCCTGGTATTAAGAGAAGAGAGCATCTTTCGTACCTTTTTAGTTTTGAAAATGATATCAGTCATTTTATGCGCGACATTGGGGACTGTTGGTGGTTGAACATTTGGAGGTGGGTTGAGAGTAGAATTTCCGGCGAACAACGAAGCAAAAAGTTCAGCCTTGCCCAGGGCGGTAGAAACAATTTCATCACCTGAGACAAGAGGTGGGAACGTGCTCTTGCAGAAATTATTCCCAATAGACTTAGCAAGAGTCCAGAAGGGTTTGCCGCCGTTGGAGCTTGAGAGGACTTTGTTTTTGATGTGGTTATTAAACGAGTTTTTTGCCTCAGAAAGAATGCGGACATAGCGGTTTCTTGCGTCGTTGAATGCTTGACGATTTTCTTGACTGGGATTGTGTAGGAGCGTTTTGTGAGCTTTGACCTTTTCAAGTCTGGCCTTGTCACAGGATTTAGAGAACCAGGGCTTTTGAGTGGCTAAAGAGGTTTTCTGTGTACGTGGAATAAATAATTCCATGCCAGCTTGGATAATTTCGGTGACGTTTTGTGAGATATCAGAGGGGTCGGGATGAGAGAAGCAGACAGACACCCATGGAAATGAGGAAAAGTAATCCCGCATTTCGTCCCAGTTTGCGGAGTTGTAGTGCCAAACGATACGTGGGTGTGATGACTGTGTGACCTCGGGTTGCATTGCACAGGAAGCAGTGACCATGCCGTGGTCTGAGCGACCAAGGGGGGCGGTGACTGATATCTTATAGCATTCAGGATTTGTAGTAAGAAGGAGATCCAAGGGATTTGAGCTGTGTGTTGGGATACGAGGAAAGTAAGTAGGTTGCTGAACCATATTGGCCAAAGAATTGCTGACTGCAAAGGCCTCCGCTGCTCTCCCTTGTGGATCGGTTTTTGAAGATCCTAGCCATTCCTTATTATGTACATTGAAGTCGCCAAGAATAGTGACCTCGGAGGAAGGATATTCAGAAATCAGATAGTCGTTTTTTTTTAGAAAGGTAGTCAAAGAGCTGGACAAAGTTGTTGTCAGAAGGTGACCGGTAAATGCAACAGATGAATTTAGTTGCAGCCCTGAGAGAGAGTTTTATCCATAGTATGTCTTTTCTTCCAGCTTCTAAATTGGGAAGTCTGGTGCAGGGTAGATTGCTACGGACGTATGCGCACACGCCTCCATGCAATCTAAAGGCAGTAAGGAGCTCATACCCCGGGAAATTAAGGTGATTAGTGGCTGTTTTGGCACTGATTTGGGTTTCGGTGAGGAAGAGGAGTTGGGGCCTGTTAGCCTGGAGGAAATGGTGGACGGAGTTCAGGTTAGAATTTAGGCCACATATATTCGAAAAGGATATGTTAAATCTTGATGTTGGCGCCCCCTGTACACCCCTCTCCCGGAGATCCGAATGGAGGGGTATTTTGCCTCCGGAATATTTTATACAAGGAGGAGCCATCATCATGTTTGTTTATAAGGGAAACCGACTCATACACCAGAACCGGAAACGTCCGTTGGGACTTCACCGGCCCCTTGATGTATGGGGTGGTACCTCCTCGGGCGTGAAAAAATCCTTTACTATTACATAAAGGAAAATTCCACTACCACCTGCTATGGATTGGATTGGATCAATGTCTACCCCTTTAAAAATAAGATTAATAAAGGGACTATCAATTGTCCAGTAGTTATGATCTTCGACATAGTAGGAGGATACAAAACATTTCCATCATTTTGCATCCATGCCTATTGTCGGTTTTGATGAAACTCAGCAAGTACCTTTTTTAGTGAATTTTCTTTAAAAAAAATTTACTAATGAGGAGATCCCGACTTTTGAATTTTGAAAAAATTTTCTTCAAATGGGCGCTCTTTTGGACCCCCGGAACCCAAATCCGAAGTCTGAAACTGACCTCGGATTTGGGTTCCGGGGGTCCTAAAGAGCGCCCATTTGAAGAAAATTTTTTCAAAATTCAAAAGTCGGGATCTCCTCATTAGTAAATTTTTTTTAAAGAAAATTCACTAAAAAAGGTACTTGCTGAGTTTCATCAAAATCGGTTACTTTTTGAGTTATCGGTTGGATACACACACACACACACACACAAATATATATATATATATATATATATATATATATATATATATATATATATATATATATATATATATATATATATAGAGGAAAAACCGAAATTTTTTTTCTTGTATAGTTTACTTTTTACTTTTAGTGTATTTTTATTTTGAACAAAATCACACATATATATATATATATATATATATATATATATATATATATATATATATATATATATATATATATATATATATATATATATACCGATACCTCTCTATTAGTGATTTTGTTCAAAATAAAAATACACTAAAAGTAAAAAGTAAACTATACAAGAAAAAAAAATTCGGTTTTTCCTCTTAAAACGTCAAAGTCGCGATTTGTAATGTCAAAATTAGCAACATTTAGGCAAAGAACATGTAACGAATTCGGGTTACTTAGAAAAAATGTAACAAGAAGAGTGTCTTAAAAGCCCTTAAGTTTCAGCGTCAACCGTCATTGTCCTTCCTTTTACTAAAATATTTCCAGAAAATTGGCAGTAGTTTTAGTTACAGAGTTGGTCTATAATTTTTAGCGAATTTCCGTAGAAAAAATTCGTTAATGAGGAGATCGCCACTATTAAATTTTGAAAAGATTTCTTCAAATAGGCGCGAACTAGACCGCTTAGTACCCATATTAAGTTTCAGTTTTTATCTGTTTTCATATATACAGGTAACGCATTTCTACGGTAAAACTCAATATATCCGTTATTATACAAGAAACGAGAAAAAATTGTATACGTTAATCATAGGGTGTCTTAAGCTGCATCTTATAAAATTATTTTTACAATCACAGGGTGGGCCAAAGTCGTTGGTGATACGAATTTTCTTTTTTTTTATCGAACATGCCTTATTGCATTTTTACCCTTTCCATCGAGATCTAATGCATGTGTGTAAGAAAAGACATTCGGGACACAGCAAGTGTTTTATGGTAGCGAACTTTCATTGAATGCTTGAAATGTCAATAGCTCAATTTGCTATTAACCTAAGGTTTGGTGGCGAGGAAACTTTTTTGGGAACATTGTAAGTTTATTTTCGGAAATTTTTGTACATGTTCAAACAATAAAGTTATTTTGATGAAATATTGTACATTGCTTCTAGGATAGAGGTTATACTGGTGGCAAATTTGATGTCTGATTTCATTAAAAATTACATATTTGCTATTAAAACCATTTTTATAAAGATTCACTACCATAACGCACTTGGTGCGTACAAACTTTCATTTGTTTGGTGTAATACATAAGTAGGTAGCTTTAATCTATGATGGGGCGCCCATAGTTAAAGGTTAATCGAGTTGGGTTCCCCAGGTGTGAATACAGGACTGTGCTGTTGTGGAAATTCCCTCTAATCTATTTTCTTGAAATTTAATGGGACATACATAATAAGGAAGTGTAATAAACTGTTCTTATGTAAATCATATTCAACAGATGAATAATAAATAATATTGTGGTTTGTTGTTTTTATGTTTTACACAAAAGTGTCGTAATCAATATAAGTGCTGAATTGAATTGAATAAAAGATAGTTCCAAAGCCAGTTAAAATTGTTGGTAAATTAAATTAATGTAATCGTTGAGAAATATGTGAATAAATATGAGTAACCAATTTACTAGAAAATGTAGGTAATGATTACACTTTCGTTATATCACTATGTGTCTTATCACTCTTCCTATTACTTTGCGAAACACACCTATATGGTTAATAAACTAGGTAATATTAGTGAATTTTCATTAAGAAAATTTTCTTAATGAAAATTCACTAATAGAGAGATATAACGATGGTAAGACTTTTGGAAAAAATTTTCAAATGAGCGCGAATTAGGGCCCCTAGAACTCAAATCCAAGGTCCGTTTGAATTTTTATATGTTTATATATACAGGGTGATTCATAAGTGGTGACCAAAAATGAAACCCTATGTTCTTTGAACAATTTTAGAGAGGATATGTCCTATAACAATTTTTCTATAATGCTTCATTAAAAAGATACAGGGTGTTGAAGTTGAATTTCAAAAAATAAAATTTCCCAATTTTTCAAAAAGTAGCATATATATTTTGCTGAAACTTCGCATGTGTAGGTTGCTATGGAAGGCGCGTATTCTATCATAACAATTGAATCGGATAATCGAGCAGTGGCGTCAATTGCAAAACTAACTGAACGAATAATATTATTTAAAATCAATGACATTGAGTCCAAACTCAAGATATTACCTAGTTGCCAATTTGGTTTTAGACAATCTCACAGCACGATAATGCAGGTAGCAAGGATAGCTAATGATATAACAAAAAACTTCAATAAAAATAGAGAAACAGCAATGGTCCTTTTGGACATAGAAAAGGCCTTTGATAGAGTGTGGTTAGAAGGACTCATACATAAATTCATAAAATACAAATTTCCACCCGCCATAATAAAATTAATACATAGCTACCTCACCAACAGAACATTCCAGGTCAAAATAAATAACTGCCTCTCACACAAAAAAAACATCAATGCAGGAGTTCCCCAGGGTTCAGTACTAGGTCCAACACTCTTTAATTACTATCTCGCAGATATTCCACAGTTTGAGAAAACTAAATTGGCCATGTACGCCGATGACACTGCTATATACGCACACTCGTTCTCCAGACATGTCGCCAACAAACAGATACAAATCCATTTAGACATACTACAAGGATACTACGACAAATATAAAATTAAATTAAACGCCTCTAAATCCGAGAATATAATCTTCAGCAAAAAACTTGACACTATTAAAATTTTTACACCACTAAAAATATCACAGCAGCAAATACAGCCAACGAATAACGTGAAATACCTAGGCGCACACCTCGATCAAAGGCTAAATTTCCACAAACACATCAATTCCTTACAAAATAATGCTTTCTCTGCAATGCGTTCTTTATACTCCACCCTGATCAATAGAAACATGAGTTTTGTAAATAAAAAACTAATATACACGGCGGTACTCCGACCGACACTCACCTATGGATGTCAGGTTTGGGGTGGTGCCTCGAAAACAAGACTTCTCCCTCTCCAAAGGTTTCAAAATAGATGTCTCAGACTAATCACAGGTTTAAGCAGATACACAAGAATTAACACCCTCCATTCCGTAACAAATCTACCTACTTTAAAAGACCACATAGATAAAATTTCTGACAAATTTTACAATTTCTCTATTAATAACAGTAAACTCACTGAAAACCTAACCAACATCCGACAAACCAGTAATTTTAAAATTAAACACAAATTAATATACCAACATTTGAAATTATTCGAGGAAGACTTTGTCTCCAACTAACATGCATACTTAAACACAAGGACACAAGTCCAAAACAATCACCCACACAATTAATTATCTGGATCAGGTTTTTCTAACGGCTACATTTTCCTGATAATTCCACACAAATTACTATGTAACTTTATAACAGCTTTAAGCTTCTCACACATTATCATAAGTATAAATTGTATACACATTAGTAGATTGTACAGTGAAAATATATTAATTATAGGAGTTTCACATTGACACGATGTTATAACCTGTAGCAAGAATATGTATGTATTTTTGTAAATATTGTTCTTATTGTAAATAAAGTTTATTGAGTTGAGTTGAGCAGTGGCGCGCGTACCCACATGTCATTGGTTATCCCTCAAGAAAAAAACGGGTAAGCCAATGATATTTTTTTTTTCATTTTTTGAATCTTACTTTCATTCGTGAACAAAATGACTCTCTTGATAATTTTCTGTACGACGCCTATTTGTCGAGTAAGCAATGAATCAGGTAAGTGTTTTAGAGCACAGTTCATGATTTTTAACCAGTCGTTGTTTGGTAGAAAATCGCAATGATACACTTTTATGCCTCCATTGGCCTAAATACACGCACAACATCTTTTTAATATGGAAAATTTAATGTCTTGATAATTTTTTGTACGACGATTATATCTTTGTTGTATTTTAGTAAGTAGTAGTCTGGTTTGCCAAAGTTGTCTTGAGTGTCACTTGACGTTTAGGTTAACAAGTTATTATTTTGAATAGGTGTAAGTGGTAAACTTCACAAAACTGCAAAATTTTCTACTCTTTTACTTCTTATAATGGAGTACACCTCAGAAGAGTATGCAGATATAATTTTTATCTACGGATATGCTGATGGAAATGCTCTAGCTGCTTGTCGGGAATATCAACGTAGGTTTCCCATTCGCCGTCAACCTACACCAAGGGTTTTTTCTCGATCGTTTTCAAGACTTCGGCAGTGCGGTATTGGACAACGTCCTGACGCTAGAGCTAATGGTAGAAGACAACATCAACTTGAAGACGAAGAGAGAGTGGTGGATGCAGTGATGGATCAACCTTCTACAAGTACTCGGAGGATTGCCACGCAGTTACAATATTCTCAAAGCTTTGTTTGGAGAACTTTACATCGAGAAGCCTTTTATCTATATCATCATTGCCTTCTACCTGGAGATAATGTGCATCGACGAGTCTTTTGTGAATGGATGTTGAAAATGAACAATCAAAATATCTTATTCCCTAATCTAATCTTCTGGTCTGACGAATCAACATTTACAAGAAATGGTATTTATAATTCTCATAATGAGCATGTCGGGTCATTGGAAAATCCACATGCAACAAGAACTCACACATTTCAACATAGATTTTCCATTGATTTATGGTGTGGTATTTTTAACGGCTCACTATTCATGGAAGTCCTGCCACAACGTTTAAATGGATCTTCGTACTTAGCGCTCCTAGAAAACCGTTTAGAAAATATTCTAGATGACATTCCACTAGCAACAAGAGGTATAATGTGGTACCAGCATGACGGTGCACCAGCGCATCATAGTGGAAACGTTGTTACATGGCTACATGAACATTATAATGAAAGATGGATTGGCAGAACTGGACCAATACATTGGCCTGCAAGATCACCGGACTTAAACCCACTGGAATTCTATCTTTGGGGTGATTTTAAGCGACCGGTCTACAGTGAACAAATAAATACACCAGAGCAGCTACAACAACTGATAAATAATGCTTTTCGTCATATTCAAGCAACGATGAATCCTCAAGACATTAAATTTTCCATATCAAAAAGATGTCGTGCGTGTATTCAGGCCAATGGAGGCATTTTTGAAGATTTATTGTAATAAATAAATTACTATAAACCTGATAAAAGTGTATCATTGCGATTTTCTACCAAACAACGACTGGTTAAAAATCATGAACTGTGCTCTAAAACACTTACCCGATTCATTGCATACTCGACAAATAAGCGTCGTACAGAAAATTATCACGAGAGTCATTTTGTCCACGAATGAAAGTAAGATTCAAAAAATAATAAAAAATCATTGGCTTACCCTTTATTTTCTTGAGGGATAACCAATGACATGTGGGTACGTGCGCCACTGCTGGATTAGCCGATTCAATTGTTATGGTAGAATACGCGCCTTCCATAGCAGTCTACACATGCGAAGTTTCAGCAATATATATGTGCTACTTTTTAAAAAATTGGGAAATTTAATTTTTTCAAATTCAACTTCAACACACTGTATCTTTTTAATGAAGCATTATAGGAAAATTTTTTATGGACCATATCCTCTCTAAAATTGTTCAAAGAACATGGGGCTTCATTTTTGGTCACCACTTATGAATCACCCTGTATATATATATATATATATATATATATATATATATATATATATATATATATATATATATATATATACATATATATATATATATATATATATATATATATATATATATATATATATATATATATATATATATATATATACATATATATATATATATATATATATATATATATATATATATATATATATATATATATATATATCCGAGCGATAACTTAAAAAAACTGAAACGAAATTGGCACATATCTTCACCGCATTAAGACCGCAGACAAATTCGTATATCGGCTATAGCAGACATTTTTTCCCCACAAAGAGATACAAAAATATTTTTGAAAATGCTATATTTTTGTGAATATTAGAGTAACTGGAATGAGACTTTACACGTTGCTAGAAATGGTGTAAATAAACCTATGTTGTGATTTTTAAGTAATTTGGTTCATAATGTTTTGAGTTTTTTCCAAATTAAAAATAAAATCTGAAAGACATGCCTTGAAACGGCTTAGTGGCTAAAGTTCTATGGCTGACAGAGTATGGCTGTCACGCGCAGATTGATTCATACAACAGATATAAACTGTATATCAACGGTAACGAAACAAAATAAATAACAGGCATAAAACATACTATCCGATCCAAGAATCGTGAAATCTCGGCCACAAATATCGCAAATGACAGACGACATGAAATTAAAATTTTTCCAAGTACCTAATTGTCGACACCAAATACATTTTTAGACTGAAAGTGTAGCATAATCTAGTGGAAGTGCAAAAGAAATAAAGCAAGTCTCTATAAAAAAGCTTTTAAAATAGTTTCTTTTTTATCTTTAAACTTAAACATAAGACGTCATATAAGATCGAAACAGCCATTGAATGTGTGTCAATAGCAACTCTACTAATTCTGTAATTAACTGTTGCGTATATTAATATAATATATCCCGGACATGAAGCCAATGCCAATTATCATGTAAGCAAAACATTCGTTAATGTATCCTTAGATAGCTCAGTGTTAGCGTGCTTGTCTTCTATGCAGAAGGTTGCGTGGGCGATTCCGGCTCGATGAATGTATGATTTCTTTTTGTTTTATTTTAACATTTGGATAAGCAACAGTGTACAGATTTCATACGTTTTAAACAAGATCTCAGTTTGTTTAAAACGCCGGAAGAACTTTGTCACCTTTTAGTCTGAAATTATAATTTTCAGCAGTCATTTTGTTATTGTGCATATTGAAAACACCGGTTTGATGAGGTTGACTAAAGCAAAATCAATCAGGCTATTAATAAGAGTTACGAGAGCTGCCCACTTGTCGTTTCTTTGTTCTCTAACTATATCTAGCACTCTGTCCATTGCCTGGATGGTTGATTTGCCTTTACGGAATCCGAATTGGCGATCTGAGGGGCTTCCTCTTTGTTCTATGTCTTTCTCAAGCCTGTCTATTAATAAGCCCTCATAAACTTTACTAATTGAGTTCAATCAACATATGGGCCTGAACTTCATTTCCTCAATTTTGCCTTTCGGTATTAAGATTTTAATTTAGCTTTTTTTCCATTCTTTAGAAAATTTTCTTTCTCTACGGAGGCCGTTTAGTGGATCCAGTATCACCTCTGGCTTAATTTCGCCAAACACTATGATTACTTCCATTGGGATGCCGTCAAGGCCAGGTGCCTTTCTATTCTTCATTTTGCTAATACATTCTCTAAGTCTTCTCTTGTAAACGGTTTAACTTCATTAGATATGGAGGTTTTTTTTTCAGGACTTTTTTTTTTCATCGGGAACAAATCCTTTGCTATTTTAATTTTCTGCTCCATAGCCAGTCTGAAGGGTGTACGCCCCACCAGCCTCTTTGTCACTATCATATACCCCTTTCCCCAGATATCATCCTCGAGTTCTTTACATAAGCTATCCCAGTGCTGTCTTTCTGTTTTGTTTATTAGGAGTTGTAGCTTCTTTTTACATTTTTTAAAAGCAACGAGAGTTTGGTCTGCTTCCATGTCACTTCTTGGGATCCTCCTATCTATTCTTGTAGCTGTTCTTCGTAGTCTAAGGCATTCGTTTCTCTTTCTCGCAATTTCATCGGTCCACCAGAAAGGTTTTCGTGGTTTTTCTGTTTTTGTGACGCTGGCTCTATATACCTCACTATACACCTAAATTCAACTTTTTAAGTTCGTAGAAATTTGAGTTATTCAAATTTGAAGCATTTAATAAAAAATCACTACCATAACGCACTTGCTGCGTCCCGAAGTTTTTTTTTTCTTGCGCACCCCCAATGCATTAAGGCACGAGCCGCTACTGCAAACAATTAATTTTTGTGCGGAAGCCATAACTGAAAATGTGTATTTTTAGTGAATTTTCTTTAAAAAATTCACTGATGAGGAGATCCCGAATTTTGAAAAAAATTCTTCAAATGAGTGCTATTCATGACCCCTGGAACCTAAATCCAAGGTCGGTTTCAGACTTTATATGTTTATATATATATATATATATATATATATATATATATATATATATATATATATATATATATATATATATATATATATATATATATATATATATATATATATATATATATATATATATATATATATACTTTATTTGTTTGCTGTACGTTTGTGATTTCTTATTGGTTTGCGTGGACTGCAGTTTCGAGTTACTAAGTAGCGTGCTGATGATGAACCGGGACGGTTCGAAACTGCAGTCCACGCAAACCAATAAGAAATCACAAACGTACAGCAAACAAATAAAGTGTATATTTAAAAGTGATTACAGTGTAGTGCAATATTCCTAAAGATATATATATATATATATATATATATATATATATATATATATATATATATATATATATATATATATATATATATATATATACAAATTTAAACATTTTGGCACAAATATGGATTGTTTGGAAAGAATAGCAGTCAGAAAGACATTATGGAATAGCAGAGATTTATGGTAAATGAAGGTGATGGTTGAAGTGTTAGAAGGTGAGAAATAGAAGGGCAAAAGAAATTACATTCGGAACGTCAAAATTTGAAGTTTACTGAATTTGGTCAAACTATTTAGGATATAACCTTCCAAATTGTGTTATAATACAGCACAAGTCTAAGACTTATACATAATGTATAATTTTTTCCAATAAACAACAATAATAATAATAATAATAATAATATATATATATATATATATATATATATATATATATATATATATATATATATATATATATATATATATATATATATATATTTATTTATTTATTTATTTATGTGTCACACCTATAACTAAAAAAATAAGGAACCGATTTTGATCAAACTTGGTGAGTACCTTCCTTTCGCAAGTGGCTTGGATAAGTTCGTCAGCCAGGAAAATCCGCCGAGGTTTTCCCAGAAAATTTTGTTTTCTTTAGAAAAAAAATGAAAATAATTTATATCTCCGGAATTAACAAAGCAAGGGCAACTAAATTTCGTACGCGGGTTTATATCACTATAGGTAAGTTACCTACCAATTTAGCACTGTAGGTTAAAGGAGAAAAAAGTTACAGGCATTTAAAGAAAAATAAATTTGGGTTTTCCTCAAAACGTCAAAGTCGCGATTTTAAACGTCAAAATTGGTAATATTTAGGCAATGAACCTAAAACTAATATGAGCTATGGAAAGAAAATGTCTCAAGAAGATTGTTTTACAAAGCCTGAAGTCTTAGTTTCAATCGTCATTGTCCTTCATTTTACTACAATATTCCCAGAAAATTCATTTCAAATAGACCCTTTCTCTGATGTTTTTGCAGTAGTGTTGGCTATAGAGTTTATCGGTTAATGGTATATCATTTTTATCGAATTTTCGTAAAAAATCTTTAAAGTTCAATATATCCGTTATTTTGCACGATACGAAAAAAAAATGTGTATACATTAATTATAGGGTGTCTTGAGCTACATCTTGAAAAATATTTTACAGGCTGGCCCATAAGTCGTTGGTGATTCAAGTTTTCTTTTTTAGTGAATTTTCTTTAAAAAAATCACTAATGGGGAGGTCCATGTTTATATATATATATATATATATATATATATATATATATATATATATATATATATATATATATATATATATATATATATATATATATATATATATATATATATATCGTACCGATAACTCAAAAAATAATGGAACGATCTTGATCAAATTTGGTGAGTACAGTCCTTTTGCAAGTGGCTTGGATAAGTTCGTTGTCCAGGAAAATCGGACCAGGTTTTCGCGGAAAATTTTGTGTTTTCTTTCTAAAAAAATGTATGTCTCCGAAAATAACAAAGTGAGGGCAATCAAATTTGTTACGCGTATTTGTATTATAAAGAGTTAACCATGTACCAAAATTTAGGTCTCTAAGTTTAAGGAAAAAAAGGTTCGGGCAGCTAAAGGAACAAATTTTGGAGTTTTCCCCAAAACGCCAAACTCGCAATTTAAAACATCAAAATTGGCAATGTTTAGGCAAAGAACGTGAAACAAATACGGATTGTGAAAAGAAAATGTTGCAAGAGGAGTGTTCTGCAAACCCTTAAGTTTCAGATTCAACCGTCATTGACCTTCATTTTACTAAAATGTTTTACAGAAAATTCATTTCAAATAAACCCTTTCTCTGATGCTTTGGCTGTCGGTTTAGTTAAGTTGATGCTTTCGCTGTAGGTTTAGTGAAGTTTATGGTTTAACGGTCTATAATTTTTAGCTAATTTTCGTAGAACAAATTCGTTATTGCATTTTAGCATTTTTTATCGAAATATGATGCATGTTTGTAAGAAATAAATCTGGACGCAGTAAGTGCGTTTTGGTAGCGAATTTTCATTAAATCCTTCAAATTTCAATGACTCAATTTGCTATTAACGTAAGTGTTGTTGGTTAGAAAACCAACATTTAACTTTATTTTCGGAAAATTTTTGTATAAACGCAGCACGGTAACGAATTTTCATTATATGTTTCAAATTTCAATAACTCAATTTGCTATTAACCTAAGGTTCATTGGCTATGAGACCAATTTTCTCAGAAACATTTAAAGTTTAATTTCGGAACATTTTTGTACATTTTCAAATATTGAATAAAATTTTGATAAAATATGGTACATTGTTCCTACTATATAGGTTATACCGGTAACCAAATTGATGACTGCTCGCATTAGAGCAATATATTTGTAATTAAAAACATTTAAATGAAAATTCACTTCCATGACGCACTTGCTGCGTCTAGAGTTTTATATTTAGTACTAGGGTACGCCACCGGCACTGAACGTCTGCTAATTACAATAATATAACCAATAAATCATAAATCAGCAACAAAAACAATTGTCAACATTGCGCTAGTATATGATCGATCACGTGACACTCATTACATTTAAATTTTACGTGAACAACTAAAAATGCGGTTTTTAACTCTCAGTCTTTGTATTGCTGACTAAATGACAAATGAGCAAATGACTATTCCGATTCCGTATTCCCTGTTCTGTAATCGGTATTCGGTCATGCGTAAGCACAACCACACCGTTCTCCACTACACGTATTACATATTATATTTAGCATGCTTACGTTCTTGTTCTTACTATAATAGCCCCCCCCCCCTAATGTGAAAACGCATTCGGATGATTAATCTGAATATTATTTTATATGAATCCGTATCAATCGAATATCAAAATAGTCTGAATATTTACAACGCTATTCCCATTCTTCTTGTTCACGGTATTTAAAATTAAAAGCCATCTCTCTCTCTCTCTCTCTCTCTCTCTCTCTCTCCTAGTTTAATCTGACAACACGTAGCTATTTGCCACAGAGAAGCGTATATGCTCTGCGCATCGCATAACCTAGAAATCGAGCCCGCTGATACTAATTGCTAATACCCTATTAGGATGTTATAATATGAAACAACAAGGTACCTACAATCTAAGATTAATACAAATAGTAGGTACATAATAACCCAACTTTCAATTTTAACTTAACTTTAACAAAATGACCGTAGAAGTATTTTATGACTGTAACATTCAATGAAACAAATATAAAAGTGATAGGTAAACTGCATGTAGATTGTAGATATTGTAGATTATTAGGATGTTATAATATAAAACAATTATATATAATATATAATCTAAGGTTAATACAAATAGTAGGAAAATAATAACCCAACTTTTAATTTTAACTTAACTTTAACAAAATGACCGTAGTAGTATATTATGACTGTAACATTCAATGAAACAAATATGAAAGTGATAGGTAAACTGCATGTAGATTGTAGATATTGCATGTATTACCTAATGAACTCTATACAGAATTCACTGGTAGCTATTACTAAAGTGAAACAAAATTACTTCAAGAAGAAATATACATACCTTCAAACTAATAAAGTAAATACTTATAATATCTAGGTAGGTACTACAAAGTACATACATCCCTAGTTAAAATTATATAAAGAGATGTTTAGGTTAAATTATTAAAATTTTAATTTCAAAATTTTGTATTGTTTATATTTATTTCATTTTTAAAAAGTATGGATACAGCAATAGTAGATAAGTGTTGAAAAGAGTTTAAGTACGTTATGGTAGCGAATTGTCATAAAAATATTTCAACTGGTGATAACCCAATTTCCCATTAAACTAGAATCTTCAGTTTTGATACATAGTGTGTCTTGGTGACATCATTCAGCTTCCTATAGTCCACGCAAAATCTCATAGTGCCGTCTTTCTTGGTGACCAAAACTACTGGGGACGACCAAGGACTATTAGACTCCTCGATCACACCATCTTCCAGCATTTCGCTAACCATCGCCTTAATTTCTGATTGCTTGGCAAAAGGCAGTCTTCTCGGCGGCTGTCTAATTGGTCTTGCGTCGCCAGTAATAATTCTGTGTTGTACTAGACTCGTACGACCTGTGATCTTATCTTGAGCGAAAATATCGGCCTCCTCCAATACGAACTTCAGGGCCATCTCCATCTCCATATTGTTCAATTGGCCCCATGAATTCTTGAACCGCTCTACTATTTCTACTGGCAGTCTTCTGTCTAATGCAGTGGGTGTCACGTTTTTGGACAACGTCACTCGGTCAATGGGTTCGCAAGTGGCGATAACCTCACCTTTCTTCAATGTGACCCTGTTAGTTTGTACGTTAGCCACTCTTATGGGTATTGTCTTCTTCGGGTCTACTAAGCATCGTGCGACGAGGGCACCATCACGTCTATCTTTTAGGGGCTCCGCTATGAGAGCAGACATACAATCAAGTTTCTTCTCTAGTCTGGCTCTGACAATGTTCTCACTGTTACCATGAATCCGTGTATCCTCGTCGACAATAAGTCTCACCCTGAGATTAGCTTCGCCTGCTGTTGGAGATAAATACAACTCTTCGTTGCCGATTCTCAAAATCTTATTTTGGAAGTCCACTGAAAAGACATCAAACTCTTCCATTATATCCAAGCCCAGAATAAATTCGTCGACGATTTCTGCGACGACAGCCTTTACCTGCGCTCAGTACTGCCCAGCTTAATGTAAACAATGGCCTCTCCATGCACGGGTATCCTATCTCCTTTCGCTGTCTCCAACACAGGAGTGGTCGTGAGTGCCGACATATTTGGCAACATGTCTGGGCGTACAACGGATCTAGTGGCGCCAGTATCGATGGTGAAACTGCATTGTCTCCCGTCTATGCTACCAGGCATAACGAGGCTCTCGCGGTAGCGTCGGATAGTGGAGACCCTGACTTTGGGGCCTTGGGTCTCGCATGCCACGTGTCGCCCACCTACACTGGCGTCAGGTCGTTTTCCCTGATGGCGCTCCCTGTTGGTGTATTCTTGTCTTCTGCGAGCCACCTGTTGGGTTTGTGAGCACTGCCTACTTATGTGCCCTTTCCTACCACACTTGTAGCATTCTATGTCTGACCAATCTGCTTTCGTCCTACGTGCCCCAACCGGTGCAGTGAGCTTGCTTATGGCTTCTTTTATCAACTTCATTTCTTGCCTTAGTTCCGCTGTTGTGTCTGCAAAGTCCTCTATCTCCTTCACTTCGCGCAGCCTGTTGCGGCGAGGTTGAGATGCATTCTTCGCTGCTTCAAATTCCAAGCCATAAATTACGCAGTCTGTAAGTGTTTTGAACCTTCCGAGCCTTAAAGCTTGTTGCATTTCATTGTCAAGTACCCCATCGATGAAGGTCTGGACGGTGATCTGGTTGACAAATTCTTCTGGGGCTTGAGGATATGCCAGTCGCACAAGTTTCTCCACTTCGGCACTAAATTCTTGCAGAGTCTCATTTGGCTTCTGGACCCTTGTCTTTAGTTGTGTCTGGTAGACCAGGCTCATGTACTTGTTACCATATCTCAAATCTAGGGCCTGTATCACTGTTAAGTAGTTTTGCTGTTTCGACTCCGGGATGTTCTGGAGGATTTCTAGGGCTTTACCTCGAAGCGAGAGAATCAGAGCAGTGGCTGCCTGTTGTTCGCTCCACCCATTGCTGAGAGCTGCCGCCTCAAACTGCCTCCTGTACATGGGCCACGATGTTTCTCCGTCAAAAGTCGGCGGCTTTAGGGTTCCATGAAGCTGCTGCACGGCTGGCATATCTTCTTCCGGACGATTTTGAACTGGAGACATTCCAGTAACTCCTCTTGGCTGAGTTCTATCAGTCTGACCCATCACCTGTGCTGTCAGTTCTTTATGTCTGATGTCTGTGCCTTTCATCATCATCTTTATTTGTTCTTTCAATCCTTCAACTTCTTCCCATTGTTTATTCAAATCCTCTATTACATTTTCTACTTTCCTGTTCACCACTCCTATTGCATTTTCCACATCTTCTACTTTCTTGTCCACATTTTCTATTTGTTCGTTGATCTGTTCAATTTCTCCTTTTACATCGACTCTCATATTGTGGAACATACTTCGGAGGTCTTCTTTGTCTTCTTCACGTTGCTTCTTGAGTTCTTCTTTATCTTCTTGTCGTCGTTGTTCGTCTTCTTCGCGTTGCTTCTTGAGTTCTTCTTTATCTTCAAGACGTCTCTGTTCTTCGTCTTGTCGTCTTCTCTCGTCTTCTTCGCGCCGTCTTCTTTCATCTTCTTGTCGCCGTTGTTCGTCTTCTTCGCGTTGTCTCTTCAGTAAGTCCATCAACTCTTTGATTTCAGCCATCTCGTCGTAGTCAATCGATCTGGTGTTTACCATTTACAGCTAGCTTACTTCACTTCTTCACTCACTTATCCCACTTCTGACACCAAATTGTTACGTTTTCTCCGGGTTCTGGATAAGTGAGACTTTAAATTTTAACAAAACAACTTTATTTACTATATAAATATGGATACAATAAAAGTTCTAGAATGTCTCTCTCACAAAACACTTAATTTACTGTCTAAATATGGATACAATAAAGATCTAGAACGTCTCTCTCACAAAACACTTAGTTTATCTGGCCTTACACTGGTTACTAATCTGCACACAAGTCACTATACTGAAACTACGGTCTCTACTTCACACTAGTTACTGCTTCTTCTAGTCACTCCAACATTCTCTTACTGAACCCCTCCGCTGGCTTACTTCCATCTTTATATAGCCGTCGCACCTTCCAGTTCGTGCTCGAGCATTCTATTCCAGAATGTTCCAGGACCTTCTTTTACCAGAAGGTTCTGTGAATACAGATCGGTCCCGTATGTATACAGGGTGATGTATATACAGGTGATCCAAATGTGGTCATCACTCCTATGTTACACAAGAGGTGTTTCTCGTAATATAAGATCTCTCTGCGTATACAGGGTGTAAGGGTTCTCTGCGCATACAGGGTGTATACAGGGTGTTCGGAATGTGCAGACCTCAGTTATCCGTTCCGACGGGGTACAAGTTGGTAACTTCGTTATTTCTGGTCCTAGAGGGTTGAGACTTCGCCTGAGGGTGCCAGATTGTGCAAAAATTCCCAGATGTTGGGGAAATTCTGGAGATGTGGCAACACCGCACCTACGTCTATTGAAGTGCTTTGTAACAATAGTAAACCCTATATAAAAGCAGCGTGGATACTATTTTTTAAAAATAACACAATGAGCTTCACAGATAATTACAAATTTGTTTTAAAAAACCCTTTTCGTTATTTTGTTTGCAGAAACTGGTTCGATTGAGTTGCTTAAAACCGATCATTCAAGCGAATTATATGACAAAATACTCACCTTCCACCTATAATTTCATGGATCCATTCCATTTGTAAATAAAAATTAAATTTTCGGTAAATTTGCAGATTAGCACATGCGATGTGTTTAGAAAAATATTTTCAGAAATATGCTTACACCTTCTGGATGCACAAACCACAAGAAGAATTTCTTGCAAACAGCCCACAAGAAAGTTACGGTACCAAGAGTGAATAGGGGTGCGGGGCGGAGAAGAATATAAAAAGGAAATGTGAGCGAAAAGCGCGAAAGAAACAGCTTAGTTGGACCTCTTTAAGCTGCCTTTATCCCATTTTGCAGCTAAACCTCCTTAAAATCCTGTTTACCGCGCGCAGAACCTCTATATTCACCGCAGGGCCTGTAACTTTCTTAGGGGTTGCTCCAAAGGAATTTCTCTTGTTTACATTGTTCTTGTTTATGCATTGAAGGTGATTGTAGGCATGAAGAACTGGAAGGAGAACCCCTGCGACGAAGCAGCGAACCAAGATTTTCAATTTATTTTTAAATTGTTATCTCATTTCATTTTCTTAAATATTTTTGCAACAATGATTTTGAGGTTGCCTTGTTTGTCAGTCTTACATAGAAAGCTGCAATATTTTACCATTTTCAAATAGGATAGATACAGCAACCGTAAATTAGTGTTGGAAAGGGGCTCGGTGCAGCAGGTATGTTATGGTAGAAAATTTTCGTAAAAATATTACAAATTCGATAGCTCAATAAATTTCCCATTAAGCTAGAATCTTCAATCTTGAACCATAGTAACACCTATGTAAACGCACCGTGGGTACTCAATTAAAGAAAAATAACATATTGAGCTTCGCGGATAACTACAAATTTGTTTTAAAAAACCTTTTTTTGTTGCTTATTGTTTGCAAAAACTGGATGGATTGACTAAAAGAAAACAATCCAAGCAATTAATAAGGAAAAATATCTGCCATATTTATAAGTTGACAGGTACATTCCCTTTGTAAATAATTACTTTTTTTCTGAAAAACTTTTGTAACTTTAATGAAATTTGTAACACAATTTTTTCAAAGACACTTGCAGTACTTACATATTATATCTAAGACCAAATTTTTATTTCTTAACTCTATATAAAGTATAATTTTTTTCAAATAATCCCTAACTGGGACTCTAAAACCGATCTCCAAGGTCGATTTAAATTTAAAGAATTAGTTTTAATAATACATCTTACAGTGTACAATTCTTATGAAAATTCACTAATATAACGCACTTGCTGCGTCCCGAAATTTTTTTAAAAACTTTTTTTGTTGTATTAATATAAGAAAAAAAACTCACGTTTGCTGTGTTAAAAAATGCACTAAACGATTCAGGAAGAAACTTAAGAATTAAAACTTAACGATCGACGAAAAACTCAATATAAACTATTGCAATATAATCCAGTTGATTACGATAAGATTGCGACACTGTTTTTATATTTCTACTAAAGACCGTAACAATAAAACTATTATGGACTCATAATTTTGTTTGTCTTGGAATGATTATGAGAAATAATAAGCAATTCGCGTGACACTCATAGAGAGGTGGTAAACACATAAATTCGTAGAACAAATAATTACTCAAATGCCATAGCACCGTTGGTAATAAATAAAACTGAGATATACAGAATGTTCATAAAGTAAGTCATTGTTATGATAACTATTTCAGCAATTTTAAAAGGTATATTGTAGCAAATACTTTATAATAACAATACAGGACAATCCGGCTGATTTCGTGTTTCAAGAATATCAGCGCCCCTAGCGGATAGTACTGATGTTACGTCGTTCGAGAACGTGTAACACTAGCAATTGCTGGTGTTTAACTGTGTATAATTAAGTTTGAGCTGTGTTTTTTTACAATGAATGTTAGTGGTTGGGTGTGTGCAATCTATAATTGTTCGAATTATAACGTGCTAAATTTAACGAAATACATTTCATTGGTTTCCAAAGGATGCAAAACGTGAGTATGATTTTTGTGTTTTCTTTTGTTAACAGCTATTTTTTTTACAAATTCGCCTAATAATTAATATTAAACAATAACTATAACATGGATTGACGATGATTTTGTATTGTAGATGCAAGAAAAGGGTACTGTTAACAAAACTGATTTGGTTATAGTATTAAAGACACAAGGTGCATTTTACATTTCAATGTCACTTCCAAAAGAATTAATTTGTTGAAGCAGAAGACAAATTCAGAATCACTTTTATGCCAATATGTACAGTTCGCAGAAGATAATTTATTGTGTAATATTTACCAACATGTACCTATTAATAGATAAACTTTGTAAACGGATGGTTGAAAAGCTTCAATCATAACTTGTCTTCCAGTGCATAAAAAAAAGAAATAGGAAGGCAAAAAAAGTTTTACATTAATAATAAATGATATAAGAAAGCTCTTTTTATATCTTCTTCTGTGTCCTTTTTTATTTCAGTATGGCATAAATTGTAACATTTTTTCACATTTTAAATTATTTTACTTGGTAAAGGCTTTTAATTATCTTCCCACGACAAATTTTTAAAGAGACAAGTAGAAATATCAGAGTCAGCCATATAATAGATTTATTCACGGAAGTAAGGGTTAGTCTCACCTTTCATCAGCACAATTTCTTAATTGTGTACTAAGTATATCAGTTACATATTTTAAAATATTAGATTAATAAGACAGTTTTCATGTAGAGATATAGCAAATTGAGTACTGTGCTACCATTTATACATAGGACAATTATTTATAGGTAAGTACAGATTGTAACTTAATATCCTCAGAAACAGCTTTCAGTATATTCCTATACCTACCCTTGAAATAGTAGTTTAACGACGGTTTCAAGGTAGTACATTAAATTATGATGAAATAAGATCATGGGTAAAAGAAATTTGCAGAATTATTCATGCTGAATTCATTTAGGTTTCAAGCTGATTGTTAATACAAATTCTATTTATAACTATATAATCAGAAAAATTTCACTGTTTTGTCATGTACAAGTTTTTATATTTATCTATGATAAACCAATTGTCTAAATTAAGAATATGCAGGTAAATATACAATTCAAATTACCCGCTCAGTTGTCAGTACTTCACGCGAGGTGGCGCTGGTGTACTTGTCACAAATATCACCAATGCTAAAGCATAGGAGTGTCCCGTATTGTCATTATCTAGTATTTGATTGTAGTAAGTACATTTTCCAAATCGTCGCGTGACAAAGTGTTTCTGGCTGTGGGCGTGCGTGCCTGGTCACATGCATTTGTATGTGTGTGCGTGATCTCGGTATAATTTATGGGGAAACCTTTGACTATCTACCTACGGATAGAGCAGGCATCACCCAATGCGATGCGTTGTAATGTTTGAAACGAACATTGAATAAATAGTATATTACGTACCATAAACTGTAAGTGACACTTTTCATGCAGAGAATGCAGTTTGGAAAATCGAGGCCCGTAGGGCCGAGGTTTTCTAAGCATTCGAGGCATGAAGAGTCACTTACAGTTTACGGTTTAGTAATAATTTTTTGCAATACCTGCTTTAACGGTTTTTTTTTTGAATTTGCATTCTTTTTTAATAATTACTGCGTGAATAGATGTCAGACTGACAGCACTGACAGTCGAATTAATTAGATGGATTCTAACATACTACTTAACAACAAGTAGCTTGTGACTTGGTTGTTGTGTTGGGTTACTAAGGACGCTACGGGTAAACAAACAAAACTAAACGCTGGCTGCAGTTCAGCACAGGTCCAGGTTAAACATTAATTTGTATTTTAATTGTGATTTTTGAATTAAAATTAGTGTTGAAGTGACTTTGAATATGGAAGAATCTGACATCGAAGAAGCGGCAGGTATTGCTTGTTTGTCACTTTTACCAGAAAAGTCTAAGCAAAGGTATGAAAGTTGCTATGAGGGTTTCAAAAAGTGGTGCCACACTAAAAAGGTTGTAATACATACCAGTGAGACAGTTTTACTAGCATATTTCTTGGAAAAATCAGGTAAATATTCTGCTCCATCAAGCTTATGGTCCGAATACTCTATGTTACGATCGACAATCTCTTTGAATGACAATGTTGATATTTCCAAATATGCAAAGTTAAAGGCATTTTTAAAGAAGAAAAATATTGGATATGTTTCAAAGAAAAGTGAAGTGTTTACGATCGAGGAAATTCAGACCTTTTTAAGTGAAGCACATGACCAAATATACCTGATGAAGAAGGTGGTTGTAGTTATGGGAATTGCAGGTGCCTGCCGTAAAGATGAATTATGTAAGCTAACAATCAATAATGTTATTGATAAAGGAGACATTATTTTGGTCAGAATACTTGACGCTAAGAATCATCAATCCAGAAGTTTTACCATTGTCGACAATGAGAATGAGAAGTTTCACTTTGTGGCATTAGTGAGGAAGTATATGAACCTGCGACCAAAAAAATCAATACAGAGATTCTTCTTGAGGTATCAAAATGGGAAATGCTCTAACCAACCAGTTGGAAGAAATATTTTTGCCAAAATTCCTTTTGAAGTTGCGAAATTTCTACATTTGGAGAATGCGGAAAAATATACTGGGCATTCCTTTCGCCGAACTTCCGCTACTTTTTTGGCTAATAGCGGAGTTGACATTTTAGCACTGAAGAGGCATGGCGGGTGGAAATCCTCGGCAGTAGCTGAAAGCTATGTGGCGGATTCCTTGAATAATAAAGTACAAGTCGCTAAGAAGATATTTCATATTAGCAACCAAGAAGCCAGCTCCTCTCGCCAAATCCCTATTATTGAGGTCGGTGATTCTTCGAATACTCCGCAAGATAGTCTTGATAATTTAACATTGCTAGAAACTGAAGATAATAATATAAAGAAGAGCATGGCGTCAATCCTTACTGTTAATCATATGACTAATTGTACTTTCAATATTTCGATGAATTATAATAATTAATAAATCTTCTCAAACAATTTGTTCATTATTCAGATTTGCTATTTATAGGTTTGCAGTACTTACCGTACCTAGGTAAGGTAAGTCTTACCGTACCTAGGTATGAAAAATGTCCTGTTCTCATGGAAACTGACAAATGCTTTAAAAGTTCAACTTACATTGTCAAAAAACTGTCATTAAAAGTGAACTTACTTAACAGGTATTGCAAAAATGTTTGTTTACATGGTCCTCGACACCATAGGCGTCTCGAGAATTAGGATTGAAATTTTCATAAATACGATTAAAATAATAAAATAATATGAGCAACGTCAAACTTTAGTGTCATTTTTGGTCTTAAATAAAATTGATTATTTTGGCAAAAATATGGATATGTTAGGATGAATTGTAAATGAAAAAGTAAAAACATATATATGAAGATTTGTTGTAAATGAAGGCAACGAATAAGGCATCAGATGGAAAAAATTGGAAGCAAAAAGAAATTTTATTTGGTATGTCAAAATTTGAGGTGCGAAATTTGGATTCTTACTGACAAACAATTTTGGATATAATATTAAATATTAAATTACGTTAATGTACAGCACAAGTCTTTGACTTATTGTATTAGCGTACTGTATAATTTAAACAAATAAACAAAATAAACAAATAAATAAAAATAAATAAACTACCTATACATTATTTAAGTATACTATTAACTAAAAAGTCTGGACGCAGCAAGTGCGTTATGGTAGTAAATTTTTATAGAAATGATTTCTCGAATAAAATGTTCGAAAGTCTCAATGTTGTAATGTTGTGATCTCGTCACAAGCGATTTTTTTCTATGCAAATTCAGTAAAAATTGTTTTCAACAAAAATTTAAGAAAAAAATTAAGGAAAAACCTTGAAGTTCTACCAGTTTTTCCAGAAATGACCACCTGATTTGCCTGCGGCCATGTTTTATAGCCCTACAACTTGCCGGATAGTTTCTTATTAATTACATCATGTGGCAAGCATCTAGGAAAATATATACATTTTCATTGGTTACAAGATGCGGCAAATAAGCCTTTAAACCTTCTTGAATAAATGTATCTAAATTTGCTCCCAAACATTTAATCATGCTTATATTTGCAGCTGCTCCATCAAAACTTACGGAAGTAACGACTATTCTTGCTTGATGGATAAAACTTAAAGCCCGATTAAATAATAGGCTTGCTTTTTCTTCACGAGAAATGCCAGCTAGGAAGTAATAACCCACTGGAACTTTCCAGTGGCCATTTAAAGCAACTAATAAGAAAAGCAAAACTTCTTTAGCCACTGGAAGCTCGTTTGAATTATTCATATCCACGCCAATATCTAAGTTACCACAAAACGTTTTTCCTGTGCACTCAACTTGACGTCTTATGAACATCTCATCGATGGCTAGGTATTTAACAAAGTATTTTGCGGCCTTTTCCAGCTGCTTCTCGTCTTTTTTAATCCAAAAACCGCAAATGCTTCTTTGCAGAATCCAGGAACAATCTAGAAATTGTTCGAGGATGTGGCAAAGATTTCATCAATTTTTCTCGAACGTAATTATAAGCTTTGTTTGAATAAAAATTTACGGTAATAGCAAACGTCCTTACGTCTGGTGAATAGTTCAGTTGTGGACATTTTAAAAGCTGTTTAACCAGATCTATTTGTGAGGGTAAAGATGCCTAAAATATTACAAGAAATGATATCAATTCAATAACACTCAAAAGTGAGACGTCAGGGATGTTTCTGTATTTTCCGTCAAAGCAATACGACTTTTAAAATGCTCAATCAGCGATTTTTGGTGACAAACTCTTAAGACGTCTTTTCTGTTGGTGCAATATATTTATTTTCCTCTTTTGTTTTTTTATTACTCGTTTAGCAATAGACCATTTTTTAAAGATGTTTTTGGAGTTCCTGATAAACTGGAAATATCTACAAAATAAGGAAGTTTTTTCCTAAAAAATGAACGATATTTGATAAGTTTTCAGTGAATGGTGTATATATTTTTTTTAAATGGTTTCTAGTATTTTTCCCTCAATTCTAAGTCCAGGAACATTAACTTACTTTTGACCTGGAGTAATGTTAGCTTTTGGTGTTAATTCAGGAGGACTGCCAAGTGCCGCACCTGTTGAACATGATAGTTCCAAAGCAGTGAGAGTTGATGATAACGATGATTTATCACTATTTTCTTCAAAACTATGACTCCAATTTTTATCGGGTAATTTATTAATTTTAACAATAATAAAGGTTTACAAAATAGGAAGCTAAGAAGAATTCTTCAAATTTTTTCCGCGTGAGCAATAGCTTATTCATGCCAGAAGTAAAAGGCACTGGAGAACTTAAAACTGATGGAGACGCTGCGTTTTTAAGACCCTTCTTCCACTTGGATAAATAATAAAAGTCTTTATCAAAATGATGTGAACATAAATAAGAATATTTCGGCAGCGTATACGATTTTCTATTTAAGGCAGCGCACCATGGATGGAAACCTAAAAATAGTGCCAAACTGACGTGCCGCCACTGAAAATCGCAAACAGCAATGTCCTTCCGCATGCAGAGACATCGTTGTCACATCCTCAGGTAATCTTCTACAAGCAATATAGTTTTTCATCATTTTGCATAAACAAAACTCAAAACCTTTATTGCAAATCAAGGTAACACAAAAATAAATTCTCAGTATACTTGCATACTATTCACAGACAAATACAAGCCACAGATGTCGATTAATACAAATCTAGATACTTCACATGCAGCAAGATAAAGATTTTAAATTGAGTTTTCTGGTTATATTTACATAAAGAAGGGAGAAACTAAATAACATAACATTAGTAAATATTTACATTCATAAATAAGCCCTAATGTAAGTGTAATGTCTTAAGTAACAGAAACGTAATAAATTTATCATTCTCAACTTGTCATCATATTTGGCGATTTAAGGATGAATTATCACATAGCGGCAACGCTTGAGCCACAACCCAATCAGAGCAGAGGACCGATGTAAACATAGAGTCCCTTGAATGTTGGCTTTAAACAATTCGGCTGTGTGCCCAGTCTATTCTCTGATATATAGTCAAAGGGGCAAACCACATGATTAAAGGTGATTTGTCAGGTCTTCCCACCTTGTCGAGCGATCTAGTGATGGGTTGTTATTTAACAATCTGATAATTTTTAACTGTTGCCAGCCCGCAACGGTAACAACCTGTTATGGATATATAAAAATAACAGGTACAAAATAACGTTTTACACTACACTAGAATTCGGACTCGTATCTGCTTCTGTTCCACTGCAACTAGCTTTGGTGAATCAACATCGGTTTTCATCGACAACTGTTAAACTTTAACAGGATGAATGGACATGAGATTGGGAACGCTAAATATGTATGGGTATACAGTATAGAGCGGACTTTACTTCATAACATAATACTTAACACTTTATACTAGTGTGCTCGCACTCGCTCACAGCTTTGGGAACGTAGGATCGTCGGTACAATAAAACTGTTAAATTTGAACAGGTGGTTGATGGGGATACGGCATGCGGACACTATTACAACAGAGTTAATCTGTTAAACTGAGAAGCTGTTATTTTTGAAACAGATGAGTTTCTCACTAGTATGTAAAGCCAAATATTTAATAATAAAAAATGTAATGTGAAAAGATGAATTTCTGTAAAAAGGTGTTATTACTTTCACTATAGACAACGCAGAAAGGGTTATTTCACGTGAAATTGAAGTACTTATTTATTTAAATTTATATAAATTACATAAGAAAACAATTTACACGTAATTTTCGTCTGTCTGATAATAGTTATGAAATTGATAAAAAAATAAATAATAATACAACATTTTTTAATATCTATATACATTTCTACGTGGAACTTTTAATAATTCATAGTTCATACATATACCAGTAAAATATGCTATCGATCGACTATTCAGTTCAAATAAACAGATAAATAACATACCTGTTATTTTCAACTGTTATTATTAAATTACGTTAACAGACTCAGATATTATTAGAAAATAACCGTTTTGCCCATCACTAAGCGATACAAGCGAGTTATGGTCGCACCACACGGTGTATCATATAAGCGAAGGCACCGACCATGCGTACCTTGTATTTATACACCTGTTCCCTTCCTGTCAACTCAGCGTCTGGGATATTTCAAATCAAAGACTTTATCGATGACCTGATCAGCATAGTTAGTTTATAAATATACAGGGTTAGTAAAAAGTCCCGGAACGGTCGAGTGTCTCTGTTATTAATGGCATAATTTTTTTGGATTTTTGTAATGACGAATCGTCACCAATAAGCCTTTTTTTATAACACATTCACTGTTTTATCAATTCCAGTTGAACAAGAAATAACTCCAACTGAATTTTTTCAAACGGGACACTTGTATTATTTACCATTTTCGGATGCAGGATGAAAGACTACGTTCTGAAACTATCGTACCGTGGGTGTCTATAAGGAGGAAAGAGGCAATTTGTTAATTCTGGACTTAAAGGTTTGGAGGTTCGGGGGAGAAGGAAAACATGTACCGGCAAGGAATTTCACAACTTGGAAGTCCTCGGGACAAAAGAGCGGGCATAACAAGATGTTCTATGTCTGGTGACCTGGACAGTAAAAGGGTGCATTCGCTCTGTTCCCCTGATAGATCTGTTGGGGACAGCAGGTGGAGGAACTATGGAAGAAAGCTCCTCTGAGCAGTGCCCGTGCAGATATCTATAAAAGAGAGAGAGGTCACCAACGGCACGTCGGTGGGCAAGGGATGGCAGCCTTTGGGTGAGGGTAGGGTCACCGATGAGACGTATAGCTCTCTTCTGAATGGAGTCCAGGATAGCGAGTGTAGAAGCGGTAGCAGCACCCCAGATGTGGGAGCAGTATTCGACGTTTGATCTTATTTGTGAAGTATATAAAGTATAGAGATTAGCTGGTGAAAAGTATTTGCGAGCCCGGAAGAGAAAACCTAATTTCTTAGCATGCCAATAGAGATTTCGATCCACAGAGATGCCAACAAGTGAAAAGATCTCATTACTTTGAATAACTTGGTTGTTTATTGTGATGGGTCTAGGGCTGGTGTATCTTATGAGAAAGAAAGCAAGACTGTGATTTGGTGGGGTTGAATTGTACAAGATTTCTACTTCCCCAGTCTAATATTTTTTGGAGATCCACGGAGATAGAACCCGCCATGAGTCTGCGATCCTCATCTAATTGGGCTAAAGAGACAGGCTTAGGATATTGTATATTTGCGTGGAGGGTGCTGTCGTCCGCGTAACTGTGAACTGGGTTGGATGTGCTAGAGAGGAGGTCATTGATGTGGAGAAGAAACAAAGTAGGGGCTAAAGCTGAACCTTGAGGAACTCCTGCATTAATTGGATACAGTTTAGAGGAATGACCATCCATGACAACAGAAATGTTCCGGTTGGAGAGGAAATTTGCTGTCCACGTACAGAGTTTTGGTGGTAGGCCATAGGCCGGTAGTTTATTAAGCAGCGCTGCGTGACAGACCTGGTCGAATGCTTTGGATATGTCTAGAGCGACAATCTGGGATTCGCCGTGTAGTTCCATAGAATTGTTCCAAGAATGGGTGACAAAGGAAAGGAGGTCGGCAGTTGATCTGCGCTGACGGAATCCATACTGCCTGTCGTGGAGTAGACTGTGTTTTTCAAGAAATTTTAGTAATTCGGTGTTTATATACTTTTCCATCATTTTAGAGATGACTGAAAGGAGAGAAATAGGCCTGTAGTTGCTAGGAACTGTTTTCGATCCTTTCTTGGGACGGGTTGTACTGGAGCAGTTTTCCAGTTACTAGGGAATATGCCTCTATTGTAAGATGTCTGAAACAGACGAGTCAGGACAGGAGCAAGTTCTTGTGTGCATTTTTTGAGAACAATTACTGGGATCTCGTCAAGGCCAGAGGCTTTCCTGGTATTAGGAGAAGAGAGCATCTTTCGTACTTTTTTAGTTTTGAAAATGATATCCGTTATTTTATGCGCGACATTGGGGACTGTTGGTGGTTGAATATTTGGAGGTGGGTTGAGAGTAGAATTGCCGGCGAACAACGAGGCAAAAAGTTCAGCCTTGCCCGGGGCGGTAGAAACAATTTCATCCCCTGAGACAAGAGGTGGGAACGTGCTCTTGCAGAAATTATTCCCGATAGATTTAGCAAGAGTCCAGAAGGGTTTGCTGCCGCTGGAGCTTAAGATGACTTTGTTTTTGATGTGGTTATTAAGCGAGTTTTTTGCCTCAGAAAGAATGCGGACATAGCGGTTTCTTGCGTCGTTAAATCCTTTACGGTTTTCTTGACTGGGATTGTGTAGAGGCTTTTTGTGAGCTTTGACCTTTTCAAGTCTGGCCTTGTCACAGGATTTAGAGAACCAGGGCTTTTGAGTGGCTGCAGAGGTTTTCTGTGTACGTGGAATAAATAATTCCAGGCCAGCTTGGATAATTTCGGTGTCGTTTTGTGAGATATCAGAGGGGCCAGGATGAGAGAAGCAGACAGACGCCCATGGAAATGAGGAAAAGTAATCTCGGATTTCGTCACAGTTCGCGGAGTTGTAGTGCCAAACGATACGTGGGTGTGATGACTGTGTGACCTCGGGTTGCATTGCGCAGGAAGCAGTGACCATGCCGTGGTCTGAGCGACCCTGGGGGGCGGTGACTGATATCTTATAGCAGTCAGGATTTGTAGTAAGAAGGAGATCCAAGGGATTTGAGCTGTGTGTTGGGATGCAAGGCAAGTAAGTAGGTTACTGAACCATATTGGCTAAAGAATTGCTGACTGCAAAGGCCTCCGCTGCTCTTCCTTGTGGATCGGATTTTGAAGATCCTAGCCATTCCTTATTATGGACATTGAAGTCACCAAGAATAGTGACCTCGGAGGAAGGATATTCAGAAATCAGATGGTCGGTTTTTTCAGAAAGGTAGTCAAAGAGCTGGACAAAGTTTTTGTCAGAAGGTGACCGGTAAATGCAACAGATGAATTTAGTTGCAGCCCTGGGAGAGAGAGAGAGAGAGTTTTATCCATAGTATGTCTTTTCTTCCAGCTTCTAAATTGGGGAGTCTGGTGCAGGGTAGATTGCTACGGAAGTACGCGCACACGCCTCTAGGCAATCTAAAAGAAGTAAGGAGCTCATACCCCGGGAAATTAAGGTGATTAGTGGCTGTTTTGGCACTGATTTGAGTTTCGGTGAGGTGGGGAGTTGAAGCCTATTAGCCTGGAGGAAATGGTGGACGGAGTCCAGGTTAGAATTTAGGCCACATATATTCAAAAAGGATATTGTAAATCTCGATGCTGGCGCCCCCTGTACACCCCTCTCTCGGAGATCCGAATGGAGAGGTACTTTACCTCCGGAATCTTTTGTACAAGGAGAAGCCATTATCATTTTTGCTTATAAGGGAAACCGACTCATACACCAGAACCGGAAACGTCCGTTGGGACTTCACCGGCCCCTTGATGTAAGGGGTGGTACCTCCTCGGGCGTGAAAAAATCCTTTACTATCACGTAAAGGAAAATTCCACTACCACCTACCATATTGCAACTATACCGCACCAGCCAACTAATAAAGAGCTGACCAGCTTTAGAACTTGCTTTTGTAATTGATAAGATAACACCACAAAAAATGAGTAAATGATAACGTAAAATCAAGATTTGCATACCTATTTAAATGTACTGGTGTCAATAAAGCAGACAATTCGGGTGCTGCATTGACATTGCCACCTGTCAAATGTGGTAGTTGTTTTGCCTTTTCTTGTGCAATTAAAAGTTTTAAAAATGGCACTGGACCTCACAGCATCTGAACGCATAGACATCTTGATGATGTACGGATATGGTGATCGTCAACGATCGTTGGAAGAAGTTCGCACTTTATTTAATACTGTTCATTCAGATAGGCAAATGAGTAAAACTACGGTGCATCTGGTTGTTAAAAAGTATGAGGAATTTCGCCAAGTAAGTGATTTGTCAAGAAGTGGACGTCCAATAACAGTAAGTGGCGAAGACACAAGGTTGAACGTTTTATTATCAGTCCAAGAAAATCCTCATGTATCTACAACATAATTGGGTCAAATTCATGACATATCCCAAAAGTCTGCTCACAAAATTCTGAAGTCTAAAAAAATGAAACCTTTTAAAATGCATGTGGTTCATGACCAGACCCAGCATGACCCAGATCGCAGACTAAATTTTTCTGAAATAATGACAGAACTTATTTAAGTTTGGCCAAACTTTGCGAATGAAATAGTTTTTTCAGATTAAGCAACATTTCATCTTAATGGTACGGTTAACAGGCACAATTGTCGTTTCTGGTCAACAGAGAACCCTCATTGGATTGAGGAAGTCCATACGCAGGATCCTCAAAAAGTGAATGTGTGGGCTGGTTTGGCCGAAAAGAAATTAATTGGACTCTCTTTTATTAGCGGAAATTTAAATGGTGATGGCTACTTGAGGTTATTGAGAAACCAAATTGTACCAACACTTAGAGCACTCCTCCCAAATCAACTAAGACCTAATCATTCAAGCGATAATATTTGGTTCCACCAAGATGGAGCTCCACGCTCCGTGATTATTTGGACCAAATATTTGCTGGCGGCTGGACCGGACGCAGAGGAGCAATCGAATGGCCAGATCGTTCTCCAGACCTGTCGCCACTGGAGTTCTTTTTGTTGGGTCACTTGAAATGTCAGGTGTCAAAAAAACGACCTAATGATCTGGAACAATTACAGGAGCGGATCACTGAAGAAATCAACCATATTACGCCAGAGATGACACAAACTTCAGTGATACATTTTGTTGATCGATTATATCACTGTCAAGTTGTAGACGGAGCACAATTTAAACAACTGCTTCAGTTTAAATCATATTACGAACTTTTATAACAGATATCTTGATTTTGTATTATGAATATTTTATTAATATTTTTGTGGTTTTATCTTATCAATTACAAAAAACATGTTGATGTTTGAGAACGTAGTTTTTTTTATCCTGCATCCGAAAATGATAAATAATACAAGGTGTCCCATTTAAAAGAAATAAGTTGGAGTCATATCCCGTTAAAACGGAAGTGAGAAAAAAGTGAATGTGTTATAAAAAAGGCTTATTTGTGACCATTGGTTATTATAAAAATCCAAAAAAATGCGTCATTAATAACAGAGATATTCGATCGTTCCGGGACTTTTTACTAACCCTGTAATAATTCATTTTTAAGTTAGTTAGCCTTTTCTGCCCAGCCTTTACAGTTTAGGTTGCTCATATTAGTATAATACATTTTTACATTTAATTATATATTAGTAACTGTACACTGTAACTGAAGTTAGTTGTTATATTTTAGGTTCTTGTATATTCAGTTATATAATGACACATTGGTGTTTTTTTCTTTTCCCTCAGGGCTCCTCCGCGACTTCGCCGCCCCGAAAGCACTGCAGCCTTTGGCTTATTGTGCATGCCTTTAGTATTTTTACTCCACCCATTCGAAAATCACTGTGCCTTGAACTAGTCTGCACAGCTATTGGTGGGCGAAGTTTTATATTGCTCTGTCTCCGGTCTAGACTGACCATAGATCACTCGCACAAGATGTGCTTGGCTGATTCCGCCGCCTCGCCGCAGAGTCTGCATTCGAGGTCCCTCTGGAGCCGCCCCATTTTATGCAGGTGTTTCTTGACGGTCATGTGTCCCGTCAAGAGAATGTTATGTTTCTGAGCTGTCCTCTGCTAAAATTTAGCAGCCACACAGCTCTCTTTGAACTAGGTTCGTCAATTACTGACTTCCCATGTCTGCGCCCTGGACAGTCTGCCCAGTAGATATTGTGTTCGTCTCTGACCCAAGATTTAATGGCTCTCCTGGCCGTGCTCTTTGTCACGCCCAGAACAAGTTCTGGTCCCATAAATGGTTCTGCTGTCCCTCTCCTTGCGAGACTATCAGCTTCTTCATTGCTCTGACCCCCGAGTGACTCGGCATCCAGATGAGGGTGACCTCATTCTGCCCAGCCAGGTCGCTCGTCTCGTCTCGGCACTCACCAGCCAGGAATTTACCCATGGGCTACTTAGCGCCTTAAGGGCTGCCTGGCTGTCTGTGGCTATGAGGATACGCTTGTTGGTGTAGCCCCTCCTCTTCTTCTCCCGCACACAGTGCAGGATGGCGTACATTTGGGCCTGAAAGACCGTTGCATGGGCTCCGAGGGAATTACTATGACTTACCCTCGGTCCTTCCGAATAAACACCTGCCCCCGTCCCACGCTCCCCGCCGGATCCATCCGTGAACCAGACGAGCGCGTCCCGTGGTATACCCGGCGTCTCCTCCCGCCATGCCTCGCGGTCGGGGATTTCCACTGTAAAACTGTTTTCCCTACAGATTCGCGGGCTCGCGAAGTCTCACCTCATTTCAAGCATGGGCTCCTTCACGATCTCCTGAATTTTGCAGTGGCCTCTGCAGTCTGGGTTGATCTTCAGTCTAACATTGCAGGCTAGTCTGTATAGCCCTAGTCTGGACTCTCCCATAATAACTAAGTGTGTGTGTGTGTGTGGGGGGGGGGGGTCAGATCCAGCAACATCTCCATGGCGGCTGTTGGGGTTGAAGACATGGCCCCTATGATGCCTAGACAAGCCATCCTATGGATCTTGCGTACTTTTTGTTTGGCACTTGATTGTGTCACCTTAGACCACCAGACCAGTGCCGCGTATGTTAATGATGGTCTGACCACCCTTGTGTACAGCCAGTGGGCCATACTAGGTCTTAGTCCCCACGTTTTTCCATATAGACGCCTAGTGACGGCTAAGGTCATGACTGCCTTACGCAGTATTTTTTTAATGTGACCATTGCAGGTTAGCTTAGGGTCCAATACGACCCCAAGATATTTTATCTCCATGGCCATTGAAATGTTCCTACCGTATAGAGTGAGAGTTCTGTGGCACTCCCACTTCCTCCTCCTTGTAAACGGTATGTTTAGTAACATATTTAATAAATAGTAAGATAATAACAACACAACCTTATTACTCCCTCAGGGCTCGTCTGCGTCTTTGCCGCCCCGATAACACTGCAGCCTTTGGCTTATTGTGCATACAACACAACCTTACAACAATTAACTTGTACATTTTTACACACCGTGTATTAACGGCACGGAGTATATCCACATTCTATAACACGTTTTTCCTTTTTTTTATTCACTAAAGTAATATCTTAATTTAACCAAAAGAAAATCTCCTGGTATGTTTCACAATTCTCCCTGATTGAATACAATAATAACCAGTTGGATCGCTTGGTATGCTGCACCCGACTGTGACTGAACTCATTACTGAGTTATTAGTTTTCTCATTACTAATGAGATTTGACTAACCTATATCTGTGGGAAGATTATAACTCAACTGTGGTGAAAGTTGATCACCATGGAATTTTGATAATGGCTTCACTATGTGAACTCTGTCACGTCTATATTCAGTACCTGACGGAGCTTTAATTATGTATGATCTAGGAGTATCCGCAAGTTTCGAAACAACTCCTGGCTGCCAGTGACTATCAGGATTTAATTTAAAATATACTTCATCTCCTATGTGTAGTTTTGAAAGAAGCTTTGAATGTTGATCATAATAGTTATTCAAAGAATAAAAAAGCTTTGATAACCAAATTTGGTAGGTAGGTTTACAATATAAAAAGTTAACTATACACCAAAACTTAGATTTCTATGTTACAAGAAAAAAAAAAGAAAAAAAGTTAATATAAAATATTTTGTGCCAGATCATTTCTATGAAAATTCACTACCATAACGCACTTGCTGCGTCCAGGCTTATTATATTAATTTATTATTATCATTATTATTAGGACTGATTTTACCTGATCTATTTTTTGACTCTGACGTATTTCTACATTGATCTCGACTATGCACTAACCTTGTTGACGATTTCGAGCTTCTTATATGACGAATTTGTTCACCCTGTACTGCATTGACAAATTCTTCCTTGTTCAATTCTTGAGCCATATATATATTGCGTTAGTTCCATAGACTTACAAATACGTACTGCCTTTTCGAAAGTGAGCTGATCTTGAATTATTCTTTTCTGAATCACTTTATTTATTCTGGTAATGCCACAGATTATGCACAATAGGCCTAGGGCTGCAGTGCAAAGCCGCGGACGAGCCCTGAGGGAGAAAAAAGGCCAGAGATTAAAATGTCTTTTACAAGATCTTCCCATAGTTTACCAAACTCACATGACAAGCTCAAGTTAATTAGAGCTGTGATAAAGTCATCTATTGTTTCAGCTGGACCTTGAATTCTTGTGAGGCATCGATGTCTTTCCATTGTGAAAATATTTGGTGGACTGAAATGCTTCTCAAATGTACCAATAAGATGCTAAAAGTTATTTCTTCAGGTTCGACGTTAAAAGAATCAAAAATTTCCATTGCAGGTTCACAAATATAACGCAATAACCACACTACCTTACGTTCATTTAACTCATTTAAATAATTTCCAGTCACCAAAAACAGTTTAAAACCTCTAAACCACGTTTTCCATTTTTTGCTCAAGTTATCTTCTAACACAAGCGGTAAAACTCTTTCTCTAAAGCCAGTTGATTGGGAAACTCGATTAGGATGATGTTGTACATCATTTGACCCTTCTTGGGCGACTTCGTCCTCCATTATTCTGATTGTAATTGTTCCAGAATATCGACTTTTTAGGACCAGTTATGACTGTTATTAACTATATGGCAACCTAACTTTTTTTACCACACCTGACACCATGTTATATTTTATGTTCTTGTATATTTAGTTATATAATGACACACCGCTGTTTAGTTACATATTTAATTAATAGTAAGACAATAACAACACAACCTTACAACAATTAACTTATACATTTTTACACATTGACGTCCGGCAATATGTCATGTGTCTCTGCTCAATGACTACTGCGATTATCACAGAACAACTTCAACAACACACACCACCGTGTATTAACGGCACGGAGTATATCTACATTCTATAACAAGAACTAGATACTTTTTCTGTGGCTTCACAGAAAAGATTCTTTTACCTGTGGATGCTGTAAAAATTGAATCCGGTTGTAGAGAAGAAAACAGCCTCTTCTGATGTCAAAAAGCTCTATGTTTATGTTAACTGTGGAACGGTTTAACCAACTAAGAGCAACAACAGCTGCTATTAAACTTGAATTAAAGTCTTTAAAGTGCTTATCTTTCATTTTCAACAAAAAGTCGCTAAAAAAATATGATAATTACATAATCTGATCACAAAACGTTAAAATTGAATCAAAGATGAGAAAAAGTTTTAAAAAAGTTGAAAGAGAAATTCAGTCAACGGTGAGATTTGAACCCGCGTCCCTTCGCTCATCAGGCAGTCATCTAATTGTTGCATCACGGTAAGGCTTGTAGCAGACTCTGCAATGAAAGGTAGATAACCGATGATAGTATTCAGCTATTTATTTGTAATAAGTAAGGTCTTTAGAGGCCGATTTTGCAACTATTTTAACAAATAAGAAGAGTAGCATTAATCTAGAACATTCTAATATACATTTTATGCAATATTTACCATTTATAAACGCCAATAGTTATACTAATTTACACGTTTTAAATCACTAGTTTGACATTTACAGGGGAAAAATTATAAACTTTTCAAAGTAATCTTTCTGGTACTTCTTGAACTTTTTGCGCCATGAAAAGATAAACGTTGTCTGTAATATTTAATGTTTTGTTTAACACATACAATTTGTTGGTATTGCGTGTTCTCTGACTATTAGCGGGACTAAAATGTTGCTTCATTAAGCGCCTATAACTTTTCTTTCTTTTAACTTAGAGACCTAAATTTTGGTTTTTACAATATACACCAACTTGCCAATATGGTTTCCATAGCTTTGTTATTTCCGGAGATATGATTTTTTCCAAAAGAAAACCTAAAATTTCCCCGGAAAACGATTTTCCTGGCTAACGAACTTATTCAAGCCACTCGCAAAAAGAATTTACTCGATGTGATATATATATATATATATATATATATATATATATATATATATATATATATATATATATATATATATATATATAAATTGAAACTGACCCCGGATATGTGTTCTAGGGGGCCTAGTTCGCGCTCATTTGAAGAAATGGTTTCAAAATTCAAAAGTCGAGATGTCCTCATTTGTGAATTTTTTAAATAAAACTCAGTAAAAAAAAAGAAAGAAAAGAAGAGAAACCCAAAACAAACAAATGCTATAAATGGAAAGTTTGGTGTCAGTCGTTATGCGCTCAGTCCAATAGATGTCTCTCTACGAAGATAATCTTGTCTGAGAAAAACAGATATATCTTCGAACTGAGTTGAACCACATCAGATATATAACAAACAATGAATGTTGTAGACGGCACAGACCCTATCTTACAATAAGCAAACTATTAAAGTATAGTGAACACGATATGAATTTACTTAATAAAACTACAATTAATTTAAAAACACAATAAAAATGTATTAGAAACAAACAAAAAAGAAAACATGTTAATTAAATATGTACTGCCTCAAATACAACCAAAAAAAAAACAATAACACCAAATGAAAATATCTCTACGTAAATAAAAACAAAATTTGACACTCGGGCAATAAATTATCCCAATAAAAGAAATCAGGCACAAACAGTGCCCAGCATAAATTAATTACCCAAAAAGTAAGATGTCATTATAGTACTTTAAATCCAATAATTTTATTTACCTGACGATTTTGTCACCAAGTTACTTCTTATAATTTTCTTTTTGGATCCTGAGCCAGCTGACACCCGCTTTAGAGATTCTCTAACACTAATATTTTTCTCCTTAAAATTCCCTGCAAGAAGTTGACCAAAAGCAGGCACTGAATCGTTCTTTTTATAATCCTTGATGTACTGTCGTTGGGTTTATGTACCGGTGTGCCTACATCCAACGAGGCAGGGACAACTTTATTACCAGTGGAATCTTGGTTACCCCTAATATTTGATGTGGGAGGCGCACTATTCAATTTGGGAGGTTCCGTGGCAGAGTCACTAGCAAAATCCTCTTCTATATCTTCTAGGTGCCCAGGCATGTAGGATTTATCGTTAATATGGACTATCTCTCGTTTGATGAACGCTCTCTGTTGTTTATTCTGCGCCAGTTTCAAATGCTTTCTAAGAATTCGTTGTTCCTCCAACTCTTTCCGTGTACAGTCGTTTCTGATATATATCTTACTTCCCCTAAGTTTGCCAAATTTTTTAGTATATATATTTTTTAAATATTATGTTAACTCCACTATGATGGGACCATCATTGCCGCCTTTGCCGATGGGGTATGTATCATTAATTGCCGTTATGTCAAATTTAACATCAAGTAGCTTATTAAATTTTTCCACCATAAATTTCAGCAACTTCTCTCCGCTGTATTCAACGTTACTAATTTCGAATATTATTATACTGTTTCTCTTCTGTCTCTCTCAATGATTTCCAACCTGGTCGTTTCTTTCTACAAAATTCTTCCCCGAAACTTTCACCTTCGATATTTATACACGATGAACTCAAACAATTTCTACTATCTATACCTTATTTTATTTAATCGTTTTGAGCCACCTATGCTACACCTTGTTCTGTAATTGCTTTTATCAAAGTCATTACACGAAATTATTGTCGCTTAAGATAGATTGTTCTATATCGTATTCCTTAGTCTTATATCACTGTTTATACGCTTTATATATATATATATATATATATATATATATATATATATATATATATATATATATATATATATATATATATATATATATACAGGGTGCTCCAAAAATGATGGTCTATGTTACAGGTGCACATTCAGCACAAACAATAAGACCATTTTTTCATATAAACATTGGTCCGCAAATGCTTAGTTTTTTAAATACAACGTGTTAAAGTTATTTGTTTTTGTCAGTTTTTCACGAATAAGTCCGAGTCAAATTAAAATTTTGGCGTGAAAACTGGCATGCGGGGTTTTCGAGGACAAGAAGTTTAAATATGTTATTATTAATAACACTGCTGGTAGAGGGCGTCACCTCTAGGACTATGCTTGCATTCAATTGGCTATAATTTTTTGACACCCAGTAATATAGACCTACCGTATAGCTACATTGCAGCTCTTATCAATTGTAAGCAAAAAATGTATGCTTGATTTAAATCTCTCAGACACACTATTTTCGAGATATTACGATTTTTGTATGTGGATGTCGCTCAAAAATTAATTCTGCGACAAATCATAGGAATACATTTTTCACCTTTTAATTGCTACCAGTATGTATAAACTTAATTTTCTTATTCTCTAGTTAATTATTAAAATTTAATCAGAAAAAAGAACTGACAAGACACAATCATCAAGATAAAATAAAAAGCCATGATAACAAACTTTGAACAAACCATTTAACAAAGTGGTTTCCATCGTTACGGGACTTGACTTTTGCGTTTTCGTCGTGACATATACTACATTTGACTTTTACGTTTGAGACTACTCACTATTTTTAAGTAATTAATTATATTGTCCGTAATTTTTCTAATTAAATATGGGAGTCTTTACCAACAATGAACTAACATACATGCATGTTATATATTAACGGGCTTTTGGTAACTTTTATGAGGCGAAACGACTGTATGAAGAAGCCTTCCCAAATCGGAGAATTCCAGACAGAAGGATTATCTAATACATCGATCTGTCTCTTTCGAATACAGTATATTTTTTTTACCAGGTACCCTTAATAGAGTTACTGCTGATTGAGGCAGACCACGAAATCCAGATTTTGAAGAGGCTGTTCTGGATGAAATTGAACAAAATCCAAAAATAAGTACTAGGGAAATGGCTAGTCATCTGGGCGCATCCATTGCAACGATATGGCGAGTTCTTCACGAGCAAAAATTGCGTCCATATCATATCCAACGTGTGCAGGCACTATCGCCTGAAAGAGATTTTATACATCGCCTACAATTTTGCCAATGGTTTCTTCAACATAATAATGTAGATAACTTGTTGAATTGTGTATTGTTCACTGACGAGTCTGGATTTAGGCGCGGCGAGATCGTCAATTTTGAGGTGACTAAAATCCCCACGCAGTTTTTGAAAGGCATAATCAAGAGCAATTTTCCTTAAATGTATGCGCTGGAATTGTAGGGTGTAATTTGATAGGACCAATTTTTTTTTACCTCACAGACTTAATCCTACAACTTATCTTGAATTCCTGCAAAACCAACTAAATGGGTTATTAGAAAATGTATCTCTTGACATAAGACATAACCTGGGGTTTATGCATGACGGAGCCTCCCCCCCCCACACACACATTTTGTCCTAACTGTCAGACATTACCTAAGCAATACTTTTGGACGCAGATGGATCGGACGCGGTGGACCTCAGCCATGGCCGGCTTGATCCCCTGATTTAAATCCTATGGACTTTTATTCATGGGGGCATCTCAAAAGTATTGTTTATGAAGCAAATGTTGAAAATGATAATGATCTGCAGTAAAGAATTGTACCTGGATGCGAACAAATTAGAAATACACTAGAAATATTTCACAGAGTACGACGTTGTATGCTCCGTAGAATACGAAAGTGTATCGAAGTGGAGGGTGGCCATTTTGAACATTTATTGTAGTCAGGTATAATAAAATGTTATAAACTTTATTTTATTTGTTGTTTTATTTGTTGTTAAAATTTGTAAACAATACAATTAATTACTTGAGGAAAATTAATTTTTGAGCAACACCGACATACAAAAATTGAAATATCTGTAAAATGGCGTGCCTGAGAGATTTGGATCAAATATAAAATTTTTGCTTACAATTGATAAGGGCTGCAATGTAGCTATACGGTAGGTCGATATTACTGGGTGTCAAAAAATTATAGCCAATTGAATGCAAGTATAGTCCTAGAGGTGACGCCCTCTACCAGCAGTGTTATCAACAATAACATATTTAAATTTCTTGCCCTCGAAAACCCCCACATGCCAATTTTCACGCCAAAATTTTTATTTGACTCGGACTTATTCGTGAAAAACTGACAAAAACGAATAACTTTAACACGCTGTATTTAAAAAACTAAGCATTTGCGGATCCATGTTTATATGAAAAAATAGTCTTATTTTTTGTCCTGTATGTGTACATGTAACATAGACCATCATTTTTGAAACACCCTATATATATATATATATATATATATATATATATATATATATATATATATATATATATATATATATATATATACGTAAACATTTAAGGTCTGAAACTGACCTCGGATGTGGGGCCTAGGGAGTCTAGTTCGCGCTCATGTGAAGAAATTTTTTCAACATTCAGAAGTCGCGATCAACTCATTGATACTTTTTTTTTAAAGAAAATTCACTAAAAGGCGTCCACAGCGGCAACTTGGAACGCAACAGGAATCTTTTATTTATTATTGCACATGAAATAATAAACCCAACACAATTTAAACAGTTGTGGGAAAAATTAAAACGTAAATAAAATTGCTATGGTAAAGAAATTATTACTTAACTTTTTCTTTGTAGCGATGTCGGATCAAATAAGAAAGTTGGTTAAAACTTGAAGGCAGAAGACTTTTCTTTCAAAAGTTTTAGTAACAACTGAAAGTTATACAGAGTGTCCCTCGTAGACCTTCCATTAGCCGTTTCTGGAGTACAATTGAATTCTGAAAATTCACGCACGTGGGTTTCTGGAAATTTCCAGTTCACTGAAAATATTGACGTTAGTATGGGATTTCCGGTTATACCGGAAGTAGACGTCAACATTCTTATTTCAAATAGAAGATGGTGTTTTTTATTACGGATCTAGATTGCTCGTCAAATTTCATGGTAGGTTTTACAAACATGTTATGACATTTTTCTCAACGATTTTCGAGATATTTGACTTTTTTTTAAATTTCTTAAAAAACATTGTGACATTTACACACCTGTATCACTCTTATTTTTCAACCTGAAGAGTTGAAATTTTAAAATGCAAATTTTTAAATGCCACAAAATATTTGGAATTTACTAAAGCTAGTACAAGTTAGACAGGGTGTCCGAAATAAACCGGTCAATCGTGACAACTTTAAAGCCTAATAACTCTCTCATTTTAAATAGAACACCCTATATTTTATAACATTAGTTCATATAGTTTTTATTGTTCTTTCGATTGGTATCAGCATTCACAAAGTTGAAATTTTAAAGTGCAAATTCTAAAATGTAACAAAATATTTGGAATTTACTAAAGCTAGTACAAGTTAGACAGGGTGTCCGAAATAAACCGGTCAATCGTGACAACTTTAAAGCCTAATAAATCTCTCATTTTAAATAGAACACCCTATATTTTATAACATTAGTTCATATAGTTTTTATTGTTCTTTCGATTGGTATCAGCATTCACAAAGTTGAAATTTTAAAGTGCAAATTCTAAAATGCAACAAAATATTTGGAATTTACTAAAGCTAGTACAAGTTAGATAGGGTGTCCGAAATAACTTTAAAACCTAATAACTCTCTTATTTTAAATAGGACACCATATATTTTATAACGTTAGTTCATGTACTTTTTATTGTTCTTTCGATTGGTATCAGCATTCCCTATACCCAGGTCTCACCGATTTGAAGATATTTAAACATTATATGCGATAAGAAATAATTATTAGTCAGTTTAACAGGTTGCCTTGGAGATGAAATATTTAAACGTCATCTTTCGACATAAGTAAAATATGCGACGACTTTTGAATATAACTTTTATTTACGAGGAGTATAATCGAATTATTAACAGAAGATGTCGTGTGGTTGCAAAGAGCATAAACACAGATCAACTCGTTACATGATCAGAATACTACTAAAAAAATTTCTAAGAATGGAGTGTTTCGTCCAAAATTTCATAAGAGTAATGCATTATTAGGGAACAAAGAGATTTGTGTGTTATCACTTCACAATAAATGTTCGAAATTTGCACCGTTCACTTCGAGGCATTTGATGGCTCTTTTAATGATGGTACCCGTGGCTCGAGAAAGGTAATCTTGCTCCACTGCGTTGAAGGCCTCTAATACTCTAGCTATCATATCTTGTTTTGTAGTAGGTGGTTTTTGGTAAACTCTGTTCTTAATGCACGCCCAGGTACTAACATATCGTGGAGTCAAGTCTGGAGAGCGGGCCGGCCAACGATGAGGACCACCGTTAGCTATCCATCCGTCTTTAAATGTATCCTGGAATAAGTCGCTTACGATCTATGAGCTGTGTGGTGCAGCTCCACCTTGTTGATACTAAACTTCTACAGCTTTGTGTTCATGCAAGGGGTTCAGCGCTGGTATTATTACTTGCTGCAGAATGCGACAATATCCAGGACCTGTGAATACTGCACGTTTAGAATTCGCTCTTACCTTTTTTTATCTTACCATTATTACTGATATGAATAAAAGGGTCATATTTTCAAATTTGATTTCAGTGAGCCTAATAAATATTTTAATAACATAATGTACTAATACGCAAATGAAATTCAGTATTGCTTGGTACCAACCTGTTAAGTTCTTACCATAAATGTTAAGGGCAAAAATTCTATTGTATTTTACTGCGCAAAATACATTGAAACTCCAACAGTCCTGGAAATTTCGTTCTCTAGTAATGTGATGATTTTCGTCCGTCCAATAGTGACTGTTGTGACGATTGAACATGCCCCTCTTTGAAAATTTTGACTCATCTCACCATATAATTTTTCTTGAGAAATTTTCATATTCTTGAGCTTTCATACCATTCGCAGAATTCTACACGCCGGGAACAATCCCCAGGTTCTAAATGGTGTATTAAAGTGAAAGAAAATGGTGTCCATTTGTTAATTTTTATAATTCTGTGAATAGTTCCGCTTGAAAGATGCAAATTTCTACTGCAGTCTCTGATTGACGCATGCGGATAAGCAGTAAAAAATGCCAAAACATTTATTTGTGTCTCTTCATTGTCCAATAGCGGTTTATTTTTATTACCTTCTGAACGAAACGTTCCATTCTCAGAACAATTTTTCAATAGTCTTCTGATCATGTCAGGAGTTGGTCTATGTTTGTCTGGAAATCTTTCCGCAAACACACGACATGTTCTGCTAAGAATTCCATTACACTCCCTGTAAATAATAATTAAATTCAGAAAGTCATCGTTTAAGTAATTGAAGTGTGCCATTATTGTGGAACATACTCTTTTTTATTAAAATACAAGTGACAAACGTACTTTACAGTACAACCATTGGTAAGTGGTGAAGTATTATCTGATGAACTGCATTTTGTATATCATGTGCTATCATCCGATGAACAGATACACTCCCAATCCAGTTTGACATTGACAGGGAGTGTGCGCATGAAACATAAGGTGAAATAATAGAACTAATGGCGAATCGACACCTAAAGAAGTTTTATGTATATTTTCAACAATTTAATGTACAATTAATTCATAATTAAATAATTATACAGTCCATTCAATTGAAGTTTTAAACTAATTTACCATGGTCCTTCGAGCCGGATTCAAGCAGTGAAATTTGTATTGGATCAAGCGGCAGTTTATGGAATTTGTGTCGATTATTAATTAGTTCATGTCTTCTATCCACGTGGTTAACCCAAGTTTAGAATTTCAAATTTCAACGCCGTATTGCAAATTTGCCTGGAGAAGAAAGCTTTAAAGTTCAGCTGTTTACCCGAAGGTCTAGATTTAACCATCGTATTGGTAAACTTGCATGGAAAAGAGTAATTTGATTGATTCTTGTCTCCTGCCCAGGTGCTTAAGGTTGAAATTTCAACGTGGTATTGGTGAACGACTGGAGAAGAATATATATGATTTGGGTGAGTTCCATTCCTTTCACACTCATTTCATTTTTTATTATCCAATTTCCTCCTAATATTGTTGATTCTTGATTTATTTGAAACATAATGGGAGAAGAATTAACTGTTTTAACCCGTAAAAGGGGTAATATCAAACATAAATTAACAAATTTTTCTCAGTTTGTTCAATCACTTAAATTGAATTATGAGGCTAATGAAGAAATCACTGCGAATCAATTTGCGGAACCTAAATTAAGGGTTCAAAAAGTGGAGAAAACTGGGGATGAGTTTGAAAATGTTCAAACATGTATTGAAATCGAATGTGAGGAAGAAAATTTGGAAGCTCAGTATGCTGAGCGTGATGCTTTTAATCAAAAATACATGGAATGCATGGCAATGGCCATGGTTATAATTGAAAAAACAAGTATGTCTCCCAACGTTCAAAATGCTGGAGATCAGCAAAGTATTAAAAGTAATTTGTCAAGCTCGCAGTCTGATAATAACAATATATCTAATCAAATTAGGCTTCCAAGTATCGAGCTCCCTAAATTCACTGGCCATTACAATGAGTGGCTAGAATATAGGGATACCTTTCTATCCTTGATTCACGTGAATCCTTCGATTAATAATATTCAAAAATATCATTATTTGCGTGCATCCTTGAGTGGTGATGCTATAAAGGTATTGCATCGTTAGAATTTTCGGCAGTTAATTATCAAACTGCATGGGATTTAATATGTAATCGATTTGATAATAGACAGTTATTAGTTAAACATCACATTAAGGGGTTATTGAATTTGGATTCGATTCATAAAGAGCATGGCAGAAACTTGCGACAATTGTCTGATTCTATTTCTAAACATTTAAGATGTCTTCAATCACTTAATGTTGACACAACAAATTGGGATCCTCTTTTAATAGCAATTGTTTTTACTAAATTTGATAAGAATACTGCAGTCGAGTGGGAAAAACAAAAATATAATGGTGACATGCCTACAATTGATGAGCTGACAAGTTTCTTATATGATAGAGCTAATATGCTTGAAACAATTGAGTATAATGAAAATTATAATTCAAACAGAATTTATGATCCTCGGAAGAGGCAAAAAAATGTTGCCATGTTAAGTAATGTTAAAGCGAAATGTAATTTTTGTAAAGGACCTCATTTAATTTATTCTTGCAGAGAGTTTGCAAACTTATCATGTGCTGCTAGGAAAGAGAAGGTGATGACCTTAAAATTGTGTGAAAATTGTCTTTGTACAGGACACGTATTTCAAAAATGTCGATCTAAAATTAGATGTGAAGTTTGTAATCAGCCTCATCATAAGCTCTTGCATCATGAGGCTGTAATGAAGATGCATGATACTAGCTCTAATGAAAATGAGACGGTAAATCTTCAGAATACAAACGAACAGAATATTTCACTGTCTGTTAAGGAAAATTCAGCTAGTGTTTTACTTTCTACTGTGAAAGTTCAAATTGAAGATTCAGATGGGAACTTTCAAATATGTTATGCATTGCTAGACAGTGGATCACAGTCGAACTTTATTACAAGCAGTTTAGTAAATTCTTTGAAACTGCAAAATTATAAGGCTACACTTGCAGTACTTGGCTTGAATAACTCATCGTCTACTATATCCACTAAATGTTATGTTACCGCAAATTCCATTCATAATAATTTCAAAGTAAAATTGACGTTTCGTTATTCCTACAATAACAGAATTCTTACCCTCATCTGGGATAGATGTATCTACCTGGAAAATACCTCAGGATATAAAACTGGCCAATCCAGATTTTGCTGTCCCACGAAGGATTGATCTATTAATAGGTTTGGAACTTAATGAGTAAAGAAACACTGCGGATGGGAAAGAACATGACTTTATTACAGAATACTAAATTTGGATATATTGTTTCGGGACAAGTTAATAAAGACCAGGAACAAACTCATTGTTATTTTCAATCATCTGAAATGTCAGAATTGCACAGTGATCTGCACAAATTCTGGGAAATGGAAGAATGTGAAGTAAAATCATTTATATCTCAAGATGATTTAGAATGTGAGAAGTTTTTTCATGATACAGTCATGCGAAATGAAGATGGTCGATTTGTTGTAAGAATTCCGCTTAAATTGTCTAGAAACCTCCTTGGTAGTTCAAAGGAAATTGCTATCAAACGAATGTTAAATTTGGAAAATAAATTCAAAAACCATCCAAATTTGAGAAACGAGTATGTTTCATTCATGAGTGAATATTTAGACTTAGGTCATATGTCTGTGATACCTAATTATGAAGAATTCAACTCAATTTCATACTTCTTGCCGCACCATGCCGTACTGCGAGAAGAGAGTGTCACAACTAAGTTGAGAGTAGTTTTTGATGGATCTGCTCCGACAGATTCTCTGTATTCATTGAACGACATTCAACATACTGGACCGCCAATCCAGAATGATATTGTAAATATTTTACTTAGATTTCGTATGCATAACTATGTAGTAACATCTGACATAAGCAAAATGTATCGTCAGATATTGATTCATGAGGATGATAAGCCTCTTCAAAGAATTGTCTGGAGGAATAATCCTAATGATGATTTCAAAATATATACTTTAAATACGGTAACATATGGCACACGTTCAGCACCATATCTTGCTATTAAATGTATTAAAGTCTTAGCAGACATTTATGAATTCAAGGCGCCAATTGCTTCTAAGATAATTTCACATGATATGTATGTAGATGACCTAATCACAGGATTCAAAAGTGAAAGTGAAGCAGTTGAGATGTGTGGAGAAATTTCAAAAATTTTAGGCTCTGCAGGTTTTCAGCTCCGTAAATGGAGATCTAATAGTAGAGCAATTCTTGATAATTTAGAAGTTGATGATGACCCTATAAGTGTACTGAAGCTGGGTGAAAATTACACTTATAAAACACTTGGAATTCAATGGTCTTCGAAAAATGATATATTATCATATGAAATACCCAGACATATTGAATTTAAATGTACAAAAAGGGGAATTCTTTCAGATATTGCAAAAATTTATGATCCATTAGGATTGGTGGGACCTTGCATAATAATAGCAAAGATAATGATCCAAAGGTTATGGACTTTAAAATTAGACTGGGATGATATGATCCCATCTGATCTCCAATTGAAATGGCATTATTATCAGTCTAATTTACCATGTCTTAACGAATTAAATTTACAAAGACAAGTGGTAATACAAAATATGAAGACAGTACAAATTCATGGATTCTGTGATGCATCAACAGATGCGTATGGTTGTTGTATCTACTTGAGAAGTTTAGATAAATTTGAAAATGTGCAAGTATCTCTTCTCTGTTCAAAAACTAAAGTGTCTCCATTAAAGTTGATTACGATACCACGCCTTGAATTATGTAGTGCCCTATTGTTGGCAAGATTATTAAGACTTGTTCTAAATGCAATTAAATTTCAAGACGTTGATTGTTTTCTGTTGACAGATTCGTTGGTGTGTTTACATTGGATACACACAGAATCCAATCGCCTACAGACATTTGTTGCAAACAGAGTTAGTGAGATACAAGAAATAACTTCAAATTTTAGGTGGAATCATGTGGGAACAAAGGAAAATCCTGCTGATTTGTGTTCCAGAGGCATCTTTCCGAATGACCTTATCCACTCAGATTTATGGTGGTCAGGACCTCCATGGCTTGCATCATTCAATAAGAATATTCATGTTTATAAATTTCAACCATCTATGAAAATTCCAGAAATGAAACGGGAGAAGGTTGTCTTAACTGTGACGTCAACAGAGAGTATCAATATATTTGATCGATTCTCCAATTTGACTAAATTGAAATATGTTGTCGCTTATTGTTTTAGATTCTGCTCAAATGCTAGAAAGGCAAGGGATTTGAGAACTACTGGCCCTATAAAGGTTGATGAACTGGATAATGCCATGAAAAGGCTTATTAAATTGAGTCAGGTGGAATCATTTCCTATCGAATATGCAGAAATTCGAAAAAATAAGCTATACACCAAGTTAAATAACAATTTGAAAGGGCTCAGTCCATTTATTGATGAAGATCAGTTGCTTAGGGTTTGGGGAAGATTAAAAAATTCAAAATTAAAATATGAATCAAAACATCCTCTGCTACTTGATGGTAAGCATCGTATCACATATTTAATCCTCATGCATGAACATTTACGGTTGCTTCATGCCGGTCCTCAGTTGCTATTAAATACTGTTAGGCAAGTATATTGGCCAACAGGAGGCATGACTATTGCAAAGCAGATTGTCAGAAATTGTTTGAAATGTTTTCGGTACAATCCAAAAACTTGTAACACCTATATGGCTGACCTACCAACTAATCGTGTCACAGATATGATACCATTCACAGTTACCGGTGTGGATTATATGGGTCCTTTTATACTCAAGGATGGAAAGGGCCCTGGTTCGAAAAAATACAAAGCATACATCTGTCTTTTCATCTGCTTCTCGGTGAAGGCCGTTCACTTGGAAGTAGTCACAGATTTGACCACTCAGAATTTTATGGCCTGTTTTAAACGATTTACGTCTCGTAGAGGACTTCCAAAAGAAATATGGTCAGATAATGGGACAAATTTTTTGGGAGCATCTCGCTCATTAAACGAACTCAAAATTTTCTTTTCAAAATCTAAGGACGAAATTGTACGTTCTTGTGCTGATCTAAATATCATATGGAAATTCATTCCTGCTTCATCTCCACATTTTGGTGGACTCTGGGAGTCCAATATAAAATCTGTTAAACGACATTTATTGAAAGTAGTTGGTGATACTATTTTCACCTACGAGGAATTCTCCTCTGTTGTTGTTCAGGTGGAATCTGTTATCAATTCCCGTCCTTTGTACCCCATGTCATCCGATCCAAATGACCTGTCTGCACTCACCCCATCGCATTTCCTGATGTATATATATATATATATATATATATATATATATATATATATATATATATATATATATATATATATATATATATATATATATATATATATATATATAAACATATAAAACTTGAAACTGACCCCGGATATGTATTCTGGGGGGCCTAATTAGCGCTCATTTGAAGAATTTTTTTCAAAATTCAAAAGTCGGGATCTTCTCATTAGTGAATTTTTTTTAAAGAAAAATTCACTAAAAATAAGAGAGATATAGGTGTGTAAATGAGATAATGTTTTTTAAGAAATTTTTGAAAAAGTCAAATATCTTGAAAATGATTGAGAAAATGACAGAACATGCTGGTAAACCTACCATAAAATTTGACGAGCAATCTAGAACCGTAATAAAAAAACACCATCTTCCATTTGAAATAAGAAAGTTGACGTCTACTTCCGGTATAACTGGAAATCCTATACTAACGTTAATATTTTCAGTGAACTCGAAATTTCGAGAAACCCACGTGCGTGAATTTTCAGAATTCAATTGTGAGCCGTACTCCAGAAACAGCTAATGGAACGTTTACGTGGGACAGCTTGTATAGTGATGGCCTATGTATACATGCCAGCTACTTATACGTATTCAGTATCCGCAACTGCGTAACGAATAGGTACTAATTATAATTCCAAGATTATACATTAGGGTCTAGAAAATCTTCATAATCCATATAAATTTTTGTTAAAGTTCCCTACTCAACATTTCTGTCATATTTTATTTGAACAGCATTAAGTAGTATTAAGTCATACATTTCCGATATCTCAAGAATGCAGTAATGTTTTCAGGTACATTCCTTCGAAAATCGATTTTCGGAATTTTTAGCA